>APFE031681390.1:9074-62726 GCA_000404065.3 Pinus taeda
ATATATCTTGTGTTATGTGTGATTATTTCTCTTGATCATTTATGCATGTTTCTACTTGATGTTGCTCATGAATTTGATTATGCTTCCGCTTAATGTTTTTTAGAAGTAGAACAAGTATTATGCTTTAGGACATTGCATAATCAGTTTGTTCTACAGGTGAAATTTCTACACTATTTTGGGGCATTCACTTTGGGCTTACCTTTTCCCTTCTTTTTACCTTTAGAGGCCTTATCTACTATGGTAGACTGAACATCATGTACGTCAAAGGTTTTACCAATAGTGGATAATTTTTTTGAGGGATTATTAGAACCATTGTTCGAGACAGATTCCTACTTCGAAGAGGCTTTCCTAGAAGTCTGATACATGGAACCATTCACATCATCAACAGGTGATATATCAAGAGTCTTTGATGTTGTCAGATCCAATGATGGTCTTGGAGCATCAAGAAAAATCTCATACAACGTACCAGATTGCAAATAGACTAAGTCTAGATGTTGGGCAAGAGCGATAGCTTTCTCTTTAGTGACACATTCATCCATAGCTATGTCCTTAGAAATCTTGTTAACGAATGATTTTTGAACCATTTGGTCAACAACTCATCATCAATCTCAAATTTGATGAGGCGACGCCAACATTTCCATTCATGGATGTGATAAAAAATGTGGGTCACGGTGTCTTTCTTAAGGGATGCAAGTAAATGAGTGTTAGTTTCATATCGAACCAGAAATTGGAAATGAGTGAGGAAATCCATATCCATGGAGTTGAGGTCACCATAGGTACCTCAACAACTCAATATACCATTTAGTGGCAGCACCTATGAGAGTTCTCTGAAAGAGTCGAAGACGGATAGAATCATCAACATAAAAATTGGAGGAGCACCATAGGTGATATGTCATCACATGGGCTTGCGGTTCCTCCTTAGCTTTTCCCTAGAATTTTGGGAAATCACTCAGAATCTTCATTGGAACTGGAGGCTAGTAAGGTGAATGAAGAATGGGATCATTCATGAGCCTCGAGACATCGGGCAGCTACAACATAGCTAAGAAAGGCAATTGTGTGTTAAACGACATATATGGCCTTTGAGGAGAACCAAACTGTAGATTACATCCTTGTTGGTAATGATTTTGGCCCCACATTGGAGGATTTTGTCCATACAGGACCTTATTTTGGCCCCACTGAGGGTTACCTTGACCATAAGGTGGATTCAGTCTAGGATAAGGCTTGATATTGTCCTACCATAGGCTATTGATAAGCATTGTATGTGGCATAAGTATGGAGATTGACCCTGCTACTGTAGGGGTTGACCTTAGGCTTGCAAAGGTTGACCTTGTTGACACACATATAAAGCTTGTTGCTACCAAGGTTGACCTTGTTGCTGTAGAGGCTGACTTTGTTGTTGTAAAGGTTGACCTTGTTGCTACAAAGGTTGGCCTTACGAGGACAAAGGTTGAGTATACTGCTGAACAAACTAAGTTTGCAGCTACAAAGGTTGTTGTGACTACGAAAAAGGTTTCCCCTGCTGCTGTAATAGTTTCCCTTGCTACTGCAATACTTACCCTTGCTGCTGCAAATATTTCCCTTGCTACTGTGAAGATTGCCCTTGTTGTTGCAAAGGTTGTCCTTGTTGCTATGAGGGTAGTTGGACAATTCCTTGGGTTATACCCTGAGGGTATTGATAGTTCCTGAATTGAATCTAGCCATATCCACCAGTAATAGTGGTTTGACTAGGTTGGACATAAGCTCTTGTTTGAGGAATGTAAGATGGATTAACCAAGGCTTGCGAAACATATGGGACATAAGCATGTTGGAGTGGAACCTGAGCCATATAAGGCTACTGGTATTGGACGTTACCTAACCCGGATGGACCAGTAGGGTTAGGAATACTACCATAATAAGGTTTATTAACTCCAACCATGTGAGTTTGTAATCCACTCACATTAGTTTTGCCTGACACAAGAGGAGTATTCGGATCTTACCCCCAGGCGGTGGCATGTTCTTTCCACTTGATGGAGGGGTAGAAGAACTTACTAAAACCTGACCTGAAATAGTGAGTTGAACTGGAAGGGTCAATTGAAACAATGAGACAAGATGTGACATAATGGTAGGTTGAACAGGAACTGAGGTGACTTCAGTTTGTACAGAAGTTCGAGAGGTCATGTTTGAAACGAACAGACCTAATGTAGGCATAGAATTAGAAGACCAAATGGGGTTATGATACAATGACGAGGCACTAGGAGTACTT
Organism: Pinus taeda; assembly: GCA_000404065.3. Lineage (NCBI taxonomy): Eukaryota > Viridiplantae > Streptophyta > Pinopsida > Pinales > Pinaceae > Pinus > Pinus taeda. The sequence continues at coordinate 11,317 of APFE031681390.1, forward strand.
GAAACCAATTGAGCTAAGGTGGTATAACCATGTGGCAACATGGGTCCACTAGTTTCAGGAAATGTGAGAGACGAGACTCTTCCTGTATAAGGAAAGCCTTCTAGAGGAAATTCATATCCTTGATCATCATCGACATGAGGATTACAGGTAGTGGAAACTTCTAAATGACCCGGAGAAGAGGCTGGGATTTCACCTTCTGAATCCATAAATGGAAACAACTGGTGACGAGGAACCCAAGACGTATGAGGAGATCTCCAAAGGAATATTAGTCCAATCATAGGGATTGTATGGACGCTGAGGAGATATCACAACAAAATCGAATAACCGATTCGACGAACAGACAACAAGCCTCTATAGACTCTCAGGAGTCTGCGGACTCTCAAGGGTTTGAATAGGGTTATCAAAGGTATTTGGATCAGAGCCTTGAGGTGACCAGGAATATGATGGAGGTAGATGAGAAGACAAAAGTTGGATACTTGGAATAATCCCAAGTTCAAAACCTTGATCCTCAAGTGACTCAGGAAGTTTCGGATGAACTCCTTGGGAGGACCCCTGAGTATTAGACAATGAAGGGGAACTATGAGATGAACTCAATGGTTCAGCCATGATGAGTTCCTCTCGAAAGAAAAAAAGGAAAGGAGATTTGTTTAGGGATTTTAACAATCTTGAAATTAATAGGGAATTACTCAATATTGGTCCAAGAAGCAACTGCTTTGGTTCAACATGTTTATCATGGGAAGTTATTTTTAGAAACAAAAAATTTTCCTTTTCATCTATTAAGAGTTGAGAAAAGGATGAAAAGGTGAATCTAGTCGCTTTCGATGATTTAGCGAGCTTGAAAGGACAAGTTGCTCGATGACATTTTCAAATTTAAAGAGTCATAAAAGATCGAAATGATTACTCAGGTGAATCTAGGTAAAAGGAGTACCAAGTAACTGTGAACTTCAATATACACCTCAGCAAATAAATTTACCAAGGACTTGACGTACGTGCATGCAATCTCCCTAAATGTTGTGTTTGGTGTATCACGTTTACAGGGCAGAAGACTCGGCTTCCTATAGATAAAGGTTTTCAACCTATGGGGATTTCCCTTTATATACACGATGGTATGGGGAGCCGAAGTCTGTGCTAGCATTGTCTAATGCTGAAGCGAATGACAACTGCTAAGTTTTAAAGATGTCGAAACACGTCTCTAACCTAGACCACTAAATATGAACATTAATGTTTCAAATTCTCCTTAGATTAATTGATAGATTTTAAATTTGATCTTGGAATTATGTTTCAATTTCAAGGCCTTAACGATGTTACTTGTTCCTAAAATGCAAACTAGATGATGAAATGAAATCCTTCAATTCGATGAAATCTATCTATGTAGGGAAGAATATCACTCAAGTCATTCATCAAACCAAATGCAAAAGTGCATCCGTGACAATCTCCAAACGGTAAACGCAAAATATGAAATCTAATCTTTCATATGATAAGCAAATGGAATGCGAAAATAAACGTTATATCAAAACTACCTTAAGATATAATGATTATTTTTCTCTTTTTCAAAATGCAACTAATGTAATCTAGTGCAAGAGTAAAAGAGAATGCAATCAAGCCAAGAAATATGAAAATCTCTTTCACATTAATGATTTGAATGCAACTCAAAAAATTCTTCGAAAAATATGAAAAGATAAACACTTTCACTTTTACTTTTTGAAACACAAAACTCAAAGCAAACACTTCATTTTGATTCAAATGAGACAATCAATTTCTAATCTATTGTTTGTTAAAGAGAACTTAAGAAACTTTCACAATATCTACTAATGAAAACAACTTAAGACACAAGAATCAAAAGTGATCTGCAAAGGATGTCTGAACACACAAAGACTCTTTAACACAAGTAATTGGTCTCTGATCTCTCAGGGGAAGACCAATAAGAGGATGAAGGTTGACCTAGAAGACCTAGAAACCCTAAAAGGCTAATCAAACTTCAAGCACACTCAAACCAAGTTAAAAGGCAATTGCAATCAGACAATAAGAGAATCAACCAAAATCACACTAGTAAATCACTAAGAGAAGGCCAACAGAACTTAAAATAAGAAGACAAACCCTAAATTTCTTAACCTTCTGCAATCATCGCACCTGTCAAGAGGAAAGTAGTGATCATCGCTACTGTAATCAACAAACCCATGATATCATCGCAATTGTCAGGGTAAATAAACACGATGGTAGAGAAAAGCAAAGAAAAAACACAAAATCTTCAAGAACATCTCAAATCAACAACCTTCAAGCATCTACTAGAAAGTGACATTAACTACAGACAAACAATGAGGTTTAAGAATGAATGGTTGATCAAACTCGTCAAAAGACAAGGTGAAAAAAGGGAAGGAAAGGGTCATAAGCTCCCCAGCGGAGTCATCATTTTGTTGACAAGGTTAATCCTCTCTACGGAAAAATATGATCCCTCTCGCCCAATGAGTGGTTCTAGTAACTGAAGTGACAACCAACTAGACATCTTTCTAGGTTATAATTGAAAAGTAGAACAAAAGAGATGACCTACCTCGTTCTGATGCTATTCTGATTTCCTTCGTTGAGGGCCTCGAACCACTTGAGTCATGGACTTGTTCCTTCTTCTCTTAGTGCTTATGTACCTGCACAAGTGATCAAGAGAAAACAAAGCATGCCAAAACCAATAGAAAATCCAATCACAACCTACTTAATTGATCAAGGAATGTCAAGCTAATAAATACATGAACATATGTATTTTTGGAAGATGAACCAGCAGTTGTATATTACTTAAGGAATAAAGGGAAGCTTACAACCATAGCCCTGATGTTGAAAGGCTCTCCTTGAGTGATAATCCAAGTCCAAGCCAAGAAACTCTCCAAGCACTCCTTCTCAAAGTCTAATGAATAGCCTTAGGCATAATCTCAGCATAAGGGTGAAAATAGACATAGACCAACCATTTGGGAATGGGAAAGGAGGAATTTATAGGCTGGGAGAGGGAGTTAGGACTTCTCCAAAGATAGGATTAGGCCCACATCTCAAGGAGGTATCTCATAGGGATAAGAAAAAGAGGTCAAGTTAAGAGGATTTGACCTCATCTATGCGAAACCACCTCCAGCTCGCCGCTGTGGAAGCTTCTAGATCATGAAGCTTCTCATCTCCTTTTGGAAAATTACCTTTTTGGGATCATCGCAGGTATGCTAGGGAACAGAGTGATGCTATCGTGGGTCAGACGCGGTGCAATAGGTGACCATCATTTTTTTAAGCCTCATAAGAGTGATGACTCTCATTTTAGGATTTTAAGAGTTATTTCTTCAAGGAAAGCTCAAGACATTTTTCAAATGAAGTCTGAGGAGGGATACGAGTTATATACATGGATGAGTATACTGTATATTGGTCATGTTTTGGGCACTTCGGGGTATGTCACAGGAAAGTGCAGGAGGTGTGAAAAAATACTATGTAACAACTACTAAATCTGAATCTTTCACGGGATGTGATTCTAAACTCAAGCATGAATTGGTTGAAGCAGTTAATACTTACGAAAATATGTTTCAGGAACCTAAAGGGTTACCTCCAAAAATAGGAATCCAACATGAGATTCACTTGCGGAAGGATCCACCACTTATAAATATTGACATGTATAGAATGTCAGTTTTGTATAATGCAGAGGTCAAGAAGCAAATTCAAGAGTTGTTTGACAAAGGGGTCATCAAGCCTAGCACATCTCCTTGTGGGTATACTATTGCTTTGGTTCCAAAGAAAGATGGTACATGGCGCATGTGTGTGGATTTCTGAGCTTTGAACAATATCATGGTAAAGAATCACTATCAAGCTCTTTCTCACATTGATGATTTTCTAGATCACTTAAAGGAATTTTTTTATTTTACTAAGTTAGATTTGAGAAGCGGTTATCATCGGATAAGGATTGTTGAAGATGATCTTTGGAAAACTTCTCTCAAAACAAGACAAGGTTTGTTTGAATGGTTAGTTATGTCATTTGGGCTTTATAATGCACCTACCACATTCATGAGATTTATGAATGATGTGTTGCGACCATTCCTGGAGGTTTTGTCATAGTCTACTTAGATTATACTTTGATTTTTAGTAAGACTCATGAAAAGCATGTCAAGCACGTGAAACAAGTTCTAGATGTCTTGAAAAATGAAAATTTATATTTGAAGATGTCTAAATGTTAATTTGGGAAAACCTCTTTGGTTTGTATGGGTCATATTGTAGGAGGGGGTGAATTGAATATTTATCCCTCAAAATATGATGTTATTGTAAATTGACCTAATCCCAACAATGTAACAGAAGTTAGGAGCTTTTTGGGAGAAACCCAATATTAGAGAAAATTTATCACTAACTTCTCACTCAATGTAGCACCATTACATGATTTTAAAAGTGTGAAATAAGTATTTTAGTGGGGGGGGGGAAGCAACAGAAATCCATCGACACTTTGAAAGAGAAAATAAGTACAACACTAGTTCTAGCACTTCTAGATCTTAAGTAGCCATTTGAAATTCAAACTGATGCAAGCAGATATGATATGGGAGAAATTTTGATGCAGCATGGTAATCCAATATGTTATCATTCTAAAACCTTTACCAATGCAGTAATTAGCTATCCAACATATGATAAATATTTGTATGCTTTGGTACAAAGGATGGATAAATGGAAGCACTCTTTGATGGGTAAAGAAACAATTATTTATACTGGCCATCAACCTTTGCAATACTTATAATCGCAAACTAAGCTACAACAAGCTAGACATTTCGAGTGGATGGGTTCCTACAATAATTTGATTTGGTAATCAGGTATAAGAAAGGTATATACAATAAATTTTTGGATATGTTGTCAAGGCCTATTGTTATTGCATCTGTTATTCTTAAGCATAACTCAATCGTGCATGAAAGTTATATTGAACAATATGCTCAAGATGAATATTTTAATGATGTTTATGCAACTTTGAGTCAAGGAAATCATGTTGAAGATTTGTATCATCATGTTCATAACAAGTTATTGTATCATATTGGCAAGTTATGTGCTCCACGGGGTGAAAGATTCAATGTTATAAGGGAAACCCACACATCTCTTATTGTTGGCCACTTTGGTGTAGGAAAAACAATGGCTCAAATTCAGAAGTATTGTTACTGCCCTCACATGAATGAAATTGTCATAAGATATGTGAAAGGATGTTCTATGTGTGCTAATAGCAAACCAAGCAATAGGAAATTGGGTTTGTACACTTCACTTCCTATCCCTTCTCGTCCTTGGGAAAGTATTTCTATGGATTTTGTTGGGGGACGACCAATGTCTAGGAAATTTCATGATTATCTATATGTTGTAGTGGATAGTTTCAGGAAAATGTGTGTGTCAATGCCATGTAAGAAACAAGTTATAGCTAAAATGAATGGAAGTTGTCTATAATGAGACTTTTTGAAAGCTTTTCTGGCGGATTTTTCCGGTCAAAATCCGACAGCAATTTATTGGAATCCCAAGTTTGATAGCTAATTTCTGCACAATCAAAGGGTCCCAGGGGTTTTTCAGGGTGCTGAATCCAAATATGCAGTTAAAAAACCATTTTAACTGCTAAAAATCAAGATTTAACCTCATTTCTTCCGCCGTATTCCGTCACCGGAATCTCCAAAAAGTCGCATTATAGACAACTCCAAATGAATGCAAATATGTTCTTCCAAAATGTATGGGTTCAATTTGGGTTACCCCTTGTATTTTTTGTGATCAATATTCTTGATTTATTGGGAATTTTTTGTCAAGTTTATGGGAACTCATGGACACAAATTTGAAGAAGAGTACAACATTCCATCCACAAATTTACGACCAGAAAGAAGTAGTGAATAGAACAATTATGCATCTCCTTCAAAGATATTATGGTAAGCATCCTAAACTTTTGGATGAACATTTGCATTACATCCAACATGCCTACAATTGTGACAAACATTCATATACACAAGTATCTCTATTAGAAGCTTGTTTAGGTTATTTTCCAAAGTCTCCTTTGGATTTCATCTTAGGTAAAGATATTACAATATATGGGCATAATGATGTGGACCAAATCAAGAATTTCATTGAACGAATTCAGCTAGTGCATCAAAGGGTACAAGAACAACTAGAGAAAAGCAAAGCCAAGTACAAAGTAAGACATGATAAGGATCAGGTTGATCATGATTTCCAAGTGGGAGACCAAGATTGGTTGTACGACAGCAAGGAAATACTACAAGGTGAAGGTAAAAATCTCAAGCCAATCGGATATGGTTCTTTCAAAATCTTAGAGAAGATTGGTAGCAATGCTTTCCGATTAGATTTTCCACCTTACATGCAAATTTATTCTATTGTGAAGGTGGAAAACTTGAGATTGTATGAGCATCCTATGATTGATGATCAAGAAGAGAATGTTCAAATTCCATTTGTAAAATATTTTTCTCCTAAATATTTAAATCAGTTGCAAGAAGATTCAACCCTTTACAGGAGGATAAGTACTTCACATAGAGGCAATATGGAGTATCTTCGAGTGGGGCTCAAAGGTATCAATCCAAGTAAATCAAGGTGGATAAAGATCGATAAAGTGAGGGAGTTGTACCCTCACTTACTTGCTGAGTAAAAACAGACTTTTGGTGGTCCAAAAGCTTCCATTGGGAAGGAATGATACAAGGGATAAGAAATATGCTCAAAAATGAAAGTGCTCAAATTCTCTCGAAGATGGTGCCAAATCATAGTATCGTCATTTTGATTCCAACGACATTTGAATCGCCTCAATTCGACATCGTACGAGGAAGTTATCACATTCTGAAGTTTTTGGAAAATAGTAAAAAAGTCAACTTGCAGGGTTGACTGGGCAGTGTACAGATGCCACGTGGAATTCTATACGTTGATGTGGTGATGATGTCAGCAAGATTACCAAATAGTACAGAGCCAATTAGGATGTGACACGTGGCCTAGTTTTACAGAGACAAATGGTGTGCTCTTATTAGTTGAGGTTCTTTGGTATGGGCCAATCATGGAATGACATGTGGCCCAATCACATGGTGCCACATGGCACCCTGGATAAGGCCAAAATTTGGTTAGGGTCGACCAACCAACATTTTTCAAGGTTTGAACGTTCGATCGCCTACCAACTAACAAACCACCCTACCAGTGTCCCACAATGTTTCTTGTTATACATCGGTGGCAAGTTTATATTTAAAGTCACGTTGTATCAGCATTGGGGGGAGGGATGGGCTGGCAAGCATGCCCGAATGACCCAACCCAAGGTTTTATGGCATGCAACATGATCGAAGGCAAGAATTGGGAGGGACAGGGTGTGTAGCACCCTGCCCACATCCCAACCCACAGTTATATTAACCAATGGGTGACTGAGAGCAGGGTCGAGAGGCATGTGGCTTATGGCTTGCATGCCACAGTCATTTGTCTTGCCATATGACTGACTAGATGTTGGAGAAAAAGGGGCTCAAATCGATTTAAAAAAAAATAAAATAAAAAAATAAAAAAAAAATTAACAGTTCAACAAAAAGCACCAAACCCAGTGGGATTCATGGGTCAAACCCGTAAGCTCGAGAAATACAATTGAGCGCCATACCAATCCGCTCAAGATCCTATTTGTTGCTAGATTTGCAGTGCATGACAATTTGTAGAGTGTTTTGCAGGCATAATGGAGAAAGAGGCCTAACTTAGTCATTTTTTCATCCTTTTTGAGCCAAAGAAGAGCCTAAATAAGGGTTTTTTGGCATTCTAGACGCAATCGCAATATTATTTTTGCACATTGAGCATTGTATGTTGATGTAATTTAACATTTTAGCATATAATATAAAGGGATATGATTGGAAGTTGGACTCAGAGATGTAGCCAGAGAGGGGTGAACTCTGTCATCAATTTGCTATGTTGTGATGTTGCTTATTGTCCATTTTTAACTGCTAAAATCTACAAAATTTAACTTAGTTTGTATGATTTTGTAATCACTGTCCATTGCCCAAAATACATAAACTATCTTGTAAAACTTTATATGAAACCTTCAATTTTAATTTCAATCATTAGAGTACAATACTAGCTGAGGAATCTGCATAAGAAAAAATAGATCAACAATATGATTGGAAGAATAATGATGAGGAGGACACTTCAGAGGAAGGATTTTAAGATGATATGGCCACAACACAACTCTTTAGTGCACAAAAGGCAATCACATTCAAGATAAGAGGTCTAATATAATGGTACTGAGTTGTTGCTTTGATTAATACATGGGCAACTCATAATTTCATTGATGTAAGTCTTGCTACTAAGAGGGGTTTGTAGAAATAAGAACATAGTGGGTTTAAGGTGATGGTATCTATTGGGTATACACTACAACAAAATAGGAAAATAGTGCCTAAAATAGCGTTGGAATTTAATGTATTTCAGTTCATGAATTGGACACCCTTTTTGACACAAAAATGGACCCAATCAAGAATGTTTATCATAGCACCAAATTTAGCGCCAAAAGTTGCACCGAAAATAGTGCCTAAAATATCGTCGCAAAAATAGCGCCATAAATAGTGCCAGAAATTACATGGGAAATAACGTCGAATATTGTGCCAGAAATTGTACCAAAAATATTTCTAGGCATAACACCAGAAATAATGCAGGGAATATCATAGAAAGAGTGTCAGGAATAGCACCACTTTTAGCACCAATATTTGCTTCCAATTTGGCTTTTGGTATGGCTTCCAATTTTGCATCCAGTTTTGCTTCTCGTTTTTCTTCTCATTTTGCTTCCAATTTTGCTTCTAGTGTGGTTTCCAAATTAGCTTCCATTGTTGCTTCTTATTTTGCTTCCCAGTGCCATGATTTGCGTCTAGTTTGGCTTTTGATTTGGCTTCTATTTTTGCCTCCAATTTTACTTTCTATTTTTCTTCCCTTTTTGTTTCCTATTTTGCTTGTAGTGTGACTTCCAATTTGGCTTCCATTGTCACCTTTTTTTTCTTCCAAAAATGATTATTGTTTTGCTGATAGTTAAATTAATATGTTTTATTTCAATTTCATTAGGTAAATATATCATGTCTTTTAAATAAGTTATATAATTATATAGTAAGTCATATGAATGCATTTGAAATATTTTATAGGATATCATTTATAAAGAATTTTGAGGGAAACATACATCCATACAGATTAACAACATCATTATACTTATTAAATATCCATCAAAATGTTGGGTTGTGTTATATTCTTTCCACATAGTTAACAGGGGGTTTGAAGGGCACTCGTAACCCCACTTTATGGGGTCCAGGGCAGCGCCCCATAAAATTTTGGTTTTAGACCCTATGTTAGGTTGGGCAGACCCACCTATGGTTTTGTACATGATTTTGGCACATGTTTTTTGGATGCAATGGTTTTCGGTCCATGGTATTGGACGCGATGGTTTTCGGTCCATGGTATTGGATGCTTCAACATGTATAAATATGTATTGTAACATTAAAAGGAACATAATGAAAAATCAAGCTAGTAGTCCCGGTTTTGGGATCCAGGGGAAAATCTCTGTGTATATGTGTTTTATGTGTTCTACTCTCACATTGTTTATTTTATGTGTTTTAGAATTCGTATGCAGGTAATTTCTGTACGGGGTTAAAACCTACATTTGGTATCAAAGCAGTTTTGGCTTCAAGGGGACGGCTTTGTTGCTGAGGGGTTTTACTCAGGCCTGTGGTAGACCCTGTTCAGTGGGAGATCTACAAGATCGATTCTAGTGGTGAAAGAAGATGGTGAGCAGTAAAAAGATAGAGATCGAGAAATTTAATGGTTAGAGTTTTGAGTTCTGGAAACTCAAGATGGAGGATCTGTTGGTGGATAAAGATCATTGGATCGCGGTAGATCCGGGTACTAAACCAACGGGAGTGTCCGATGAAGAATGGAAGAAGTTGGATCTGAAGGCAAAGAGCACAATACAATTGTGTGTCTCAGATTCAGTATTGTTGAATGTATCAGGGGAAGCTACGGCAAAGGCTTTGTGGGACAAGTTAGGGACTTTGTACCAATCTAAGTCTCTAGCGAATAAACTATTCTTGCAGAAAAAGTTGTATAACCTGAGGATGAAAGATGGAGACTCGATGACAGAGCATCTGAACACATTTAATACTATGGTAAGTTAGTTAGCATCTGTTGATATTAAAATTTCAAATGAAGATAAGTGCATCAGTTTGTTGTTTTCTCTACCAGATCCGTGGGATAGTCTGGTTATTGCAATAGGTAGCAATGCAACTGCCTTGCATTTTGATGAAATAGTCTCATCGTTACTGGCAGAAGAGATGAGACAGAAAAATATGGAGAGCCAGAATGGTGATGCCTTGTCTGTACTAGGACGGTCCCAAAATAGAAACAAAAATAAGTCATCGAGTGGGAGATCTAAATCTAGAGGGAGATCTAAATCTCCAGGAAAACTTGTAAAGATGGTGTGCTGGAAATGCGAAAAGGAAGGTCACTTCAAAAGGGACTGTAAATCTAAAGCTCTTGACAAAGGAAAGAGATCTGATGAGGCTCCTTCTGCAGAGGTGAAAACCACCTCAGATGAAGGTGGGGATGTGTACTTGGCTTCTTCAAGTACACATGTAGATCATGAGGCATGGTTGATTGACTCAGGTGCATCCTTTCACTTCACTCCCCATAGAGAGTGGTTCTACAAGTATGAGAGATATGATGGTGGTGATGTCTTCTTGGGGGATGACAGGAAGGCTAGAATCATTGCTCATGGAAAAGTAAAGTTGAAGTTGCAAGCTGGAAGGGTTAGAACGCTTCCTGTTGTTCTACATATTCCTGCATTAGCAAGAAATCTAATTTCTGTTAGCAAGTTGGATGATGCAGGTGTAAAAACAGTGTTCGCGAAGGATACCTACAAGATGGTTCGGGGAGCACTGGTATTGATGTGGGGAATTTGGATTGGAACTTTGTACAAGCTACAAGGTAGCCCTGTTATTGATGGGTGCAATAGTTCTATGGTTCCTGAAAGTGGAGCAGAAAATCCAGTGGTCTCTGGAGAGAAGACCATGTTGTGGCATCAAAGGCTTGGACATATTGGAGAAAAGGGCCTTCGGATACTTCATGGTAAAGGTATGGTAGAAGGTATGAGTAATAGCTCTCTGGTTTTTGATTTCTATGAAAATTGTGTATATTGGAAGCAGAATCAGGTGAGTTTCCCCTCTGGTAGTAAGAGGGCGAAACAGATATTAGAACTTGTGCACAGTGATGTGTTTGGACTTGTGAAGGTTCCATCACTAGGTAAGTCTGTGTACTATGTATCATTTTTAGATGACTTCTCAAGGAATACATGGATATATTTCCTTAAGAAGAAATCTGAAGTCTTTGACAGGTTTAAAGAATTTAAGGCCCTCGTGGAAAACTAGACAGAGAAGAAGATAAAGGTGTTGAGGACATATAACGGTGGAGAGTTTTGCAGTAATGAATTTGAAGAATTATTTAAGAAGTGTGGTATAGCACAACAGAAGACTACTCCATATACACCTCAGCAAAATGGAGTTGCAGAAAGAATGAATAAGACGTTGATGGAAAGGGCAAGAAGCATGCTCAATGGTTCTGGGTTAAGACAGGAATTCTAGGTAAAGGCGGTGGATACTGCATGTTACCTGGTCAACAGGTCACCTTCATCAATGTTGGAGGATAAGACTCCACAAGAAGTATGGACTGGTAAGAAACCCTCTCTTTCACATCTGAGGGTATTTGGATGTGATGCATATGTACATGTTCCAAAGGAGAAATGAACCAAGTTGGATAGTAAATCTGAAAAGTGCATCTTTATTGGGTATAAGGATGGTTCAAAGGGTTATAAGCTTTGGAACCCAGTCACACAAAAGGTTGTGTATAGCCGAGATGTGGTGTTCAGAGAGGTGAAAGATGTTATTAAACATGAAATCCAACCAAAGGAACCTGAGAAGATAGAGTTTGAGCTAAAGGAGGAAGAATCAAACTATACAACAGAGGAGGGATCAGAAGATGAAGAGCCAAAAACTCTGCCTTTGAGAAGATCAGTTCGAGAAAGAAGGTAGCTTGAAAGGTATAGTCCATCTGCTTTCTGTTCAAATTTTTATTTATCTATTACTGACGATGATCCCAGAACTGTGAAGGAAGCAGTAGATTCAGAGGATGGAAAACTTTGGAAATAGGCCATGGTTGATGAAATGGCGTCTTTTCCCAAAAATGAGGCTTGGGATCTGGTGGAGTTGATGGCTGGAAGCAAACCCATTGGCAGCAAATGGGTGTTCAAGAAGAAGACAACTGCAGAAGGAAAGGTGGAGAAATACAAAGCTCGGTTGGTACCAAAAGGTTATTCCCAGGTGTCGGGAATTGATTTTGGTGATATTTTTTCTCCTGTTGCCAAGGTAACTTCTATTAGATTACTTTTATCTGTTTCTGCTGCTTTTGATTTTGAGGTAGAACAGATAGATGTGAAGACAAAATTTCTTCACGGGGATCTGGAAGAGGAAATCTACATGAAGCAACCTGAAGGCTTTGTAGTGAAGGGTAAGAAAGAATTGGTATGTAAGCTAAAGAAGTCTCTGTATGGGTTAAAACAGTCACCAAGGATGTGGTATCAGAAATTTGATACATTTATATGGGGACTTGGCTTCACCAGAAGCAAAGCAGATCACTATGTGTATTTCAAATTAATTAGTGACCATGTTATTTATCTGGTCTTATATGTGGATGATATGTTACTGGTTGGAAACGACAAAGAAATTATCCAGGTTTTGAAGACCCAATTGTCCTCCAAATTCGACATGAAAGGTCTTGGTGCTGCAAACTATATTTTGGGCATGGAAATTAAAAGAGATTGTACAAAGAGGAAGCTTTGGTTAAACCAGAGGAAGTATGTCGAGATAATATTGCAGAGGTTTAATATGCAGGATAGTAAACCAGTGAAGGTTCCTATTCCTGTAGAGGTGAAGTTATCTGCTGAACAGTCTCCCAAGACACAAGAAGAGGAAGAGGACATGTCCCGTGTTCCATATGCAAGTGCATTCGGTAGCCTGATGTATGCAATGGTTTGCACTAGACTAGACATTGCACATGCAGTGGGAGTATTGAGCAGGTTTATGTCAAAACCAGGGAAGGAACACTGGACAATAGTGAAATGGGTTTTCAGGTATTTGTGTGGCACTAGTGATTATTGTTTGTGCTACCAAGGAAGACCAGGATTGGATAGAGTGTCGAATATCCATGGCTTTGTTGATGCAGACTAGGTTGGAGATCTGGATCAGAGAAGATCTACAAGTGGGTATGTGTTTAACCTATTTGGAGGTGTAGTCAGTTGGATGAGTAAGAAACAATCTCTAGTGGCACTATCAACTACAGAGGCAAAATACATGGCAGCCACTCATGCAAGCAAGGAAGCAGTTTGGTTGCAGATATTGTGTTCAAGTATGTGGTTAATATAGGGAGCTATAAGGATAGACTGTGACAACCAAAGTGCAATTTTCTTGGCAAAGAACCTTGCATATCATTCAAAGACAAATAACATTGATGTTCAGAATCACTTTGTGAGGGATAAGATAGAAGACAAAAAGGTGTTGCTGGTAAAGGTGGACACTTTGCAGAATACTGCAGATGCATTGACAAAATCTATGAGCTCTGAGAAGTTCTCTTGGTGTAGAGAAACAATGGGCATTGCAGGGCTGGATAAATGACTAAGCTCTCTTGTGGCTCCCTGTGGAAAGAAAACAACAAGTCGGAGAATGTTGGGTTGTGTTATATTCTTTCCACGACTAGCCCACGTAATTAACTGGGGGATTAGAAGGGGAGCGGAGCCCCCCTTTCGTTGCGCCGATTGCATAGCGGGGGGAGTCACAGGTGGTTTGAGGGGTGTAGGTAACCTCACTCTATGGGGTCCGGGGTTTTGGACCCTATGTTAGGTTGGGCAAATCTACCTATGGTTTTGTGCATGATTTTCGTACATGGTTTTGGACACGATGGTTTTCGGTCCAAGGTTTTGGATGATGGTTTTTTGGTCCATGGTATTGGATGCTTCGGCATGTATAAATATGTATTGTAACATTGAAAGGAATATAATGAAAAACGAAGCTGGTAGTCCCAGTTTTGAGATCCAGCGGAAAATTTCTGTGTATATGTGTTTTATGTATTATGCTCTTGCATTGTTTATTTTTTGTGTTCTAGAATCGTATGCAGGTAATTTCTATACGATGTTAAAACCTACACCTTTGTTATTGATGGCAATATTCTTGCCCTTTCAACATTATCTCCCCCCTTGACATCAATGGTAAACAAGGTGCCCAAGTACTCCCCCTCTCAAGCTTCTTCTTTTCTTTACGAATAGTAGTTCTTCATACGTATGTTACTCCCCCTGTCATGGTGCTCTTCTTTCTGGCAATGTGGTCCATGATAGATGTGCTTAAATTCCTTCATGTCCTGAACCAACTTTCCATGTCTGCACGACCTCCTCTATCTCATGAAAGATTACCTACTTAGTGATCAAGTGGAAGAGATCTTCAATAGTAGTCCATGGATGAATAAGGGATCATGTTCTTCAATGGAAATTATCCCGAGAGACGATCTATCAAAGGATGATTGTCCATGTGTCTCATCAAGGATTTCATAGAGCCCATTCATAGCTAGCTTCTACAAGAATGCTTAATTATCATAAGCTCCCCCTAACTATACGCATGGTCTTCCTTTTGGCAGAGTCTCCCCATCAAATACTTTGAATATCAAGGATGACTTCATCAAGTCAAAAACCTGTGTTGTTGGCTAGAGTGTTCAAGGGACTTCCAGATTCAATTTGCTTCCTTCTCCATACTTGTATAACTTTCTTCTCTGGCATGGTTCTTCCTTATGTAGGGGCTCAAGTCAAGTTACAATCACGTGACATATGTCCAATGTTATGACACTTGAAGCACTCTATGTTGTTCATGAATAAGAATTCATGACTTCTTCTTGCAAAATTGCTTCTCGGAGATTGACGAGGACCATTATATTTATCTTTGTGATATGCCCTACAATATTTTCCCATGTGCCCAAAGTTTGTACAAGAATAATAGTAACCAAGAAATATACTTTGGTACCTGGGAGAAGAAGGTTTCGTTGATGTAAATTCTGAAGTCTTATTGCCTTCGGATCCTTTGATGATAACCATTACTTCTTGCATCCTTGACACCATATGCATTTCTTCGTGGAGGAGTGTTTCTTCCATAGTTGTCTTGACTCTTCTCCTTGCCTTTACTGGAACTGGGAGCATCAACATTTATTCCAGGCTTCCTCACATCCTTGTTGTTTGAAGCATTAGGCATTGCATAATTCTTGCTTGAGGATTCACCTGCGTAGCTAAGACCTGATTTATCGAGGGGAGACCAAGTTTGATGACTTAGGATGCCATCTAGGGTTTGAGAACTTTTCAAGTTCTTATTTAGCAAGTCAAATTCCTTTTTAAGAAAGATAATTTCTTCCTCCATTTTCTTGCATTCTTCATCCTTTGATAGAATTATCTCCATTTCTTCCTTCATCTTCGTTGCTTCACATGATTGGGCCTTAAGAGAAGTGATTTAGTCATCATCATTTTCTTCTAGTTGGCATATCATGGTGTTTCTCTCCTTTTCTGCTTCATCAACTTGCCCTTCTATGAATGTCAAAGATTCCATCACCTTCTCATCTCCTTGTGCTTGTTTCCTTGCTTCTTCTAGTTTAGATCTAAGGGAGGAGACCTCTTCCTTATATTGACCAATATCTGCTTCAATTTTGTTCAAGATCTTGTGCCTTTGTTCAAGGTGGCTTGACAAGGCATCTTCTTGTTGCCTTGCCTTATCCAATTGATTTGTCATGGATATGACTTCTTCATGATGCTTTCTCTTGTTTTGATGAAATTATTCTTTAATATTGGTGAGCTCCTCATCTCTTTCTTGTACTTGAAGCTTGACAAGGTCAAATTCCTTCCTTGTCTTGTCCTGGTCACCAACTTGTGATTTCTTCTTAAGTTCCTCTTTTTCCTTTTTCAAATTGTTGATCTCTTCCATGGAAACCACAAGTTTAGTGAGGAGATACTCTTCAAAATATTTTTCAATCTCTTCATCTTCTAGGTCTTCTTTAGCCTTGATGTCATCACTCTTATCTTTAGCTTCCCTAATGGGCTCTGGATTTCCTTCTTGTTTTCCATCATTTTCTTGACTAGAGATCATTGTCAACACTCCTTTTGAGTGAAGATCATGAATTTTATCCCATATGCCTTTTGTTGACGAACATTTTTCAAAATTGGCCTTCATAGAATCTGGTAGCCCATTCAATATTTCTTTCATTACTCTTGTATTATGTACCTTATATTCTCCATCCATCATGCTATCAGTAATCACCGATTTCTAGACTTCAATGCCTTGAGTCTTTAAGAAATTCCTCATTCTTCCTCCCATATATCAAAGTTTCCATTAAACAATGGAGCCTTCACAAATTTATTGACTTCAATTTCGGTGGTTGAGGGGGACACGTCTTTAGGAGGATTGGAGACTTTCTTCCTTGGCTTCACCATTTATGGTCTAGTGATAAACCTTCAAGCTGTTAGGATTGGATGAAGTCGATATTTCTTTTCAATTGTTACTTTTACCAGTTAGATCACTTATATTTAGAACACAAAATGAAAAATAGAAATAAATGATTTTATTAATATAATATTTACAATGAATCAAGTTCAATATAGGTAAGGCTCCAACCCTAGAAGAAGACACCCAGGCTCCAACCATGGATGTGCCAAGCACCTACTTGGACTTTTGTGAGGCTCTGACCTCTAGGGCTTCGACCCTATCTTATCCAAGGCACCAACCTTGAGTTTAGGAGCACCAACTCCAAGGACACCAATCCTATAGCTTCTCTTTGTCAAGATATGTTTGGTTTCACGACTCCCAAAGTCTTCTTCACCGAGGCCTCTCAATCTTTAGTTATCCCTTCACTTAGTCTCCACGTCAAGTCATTAATGACAACCTTGCCATACAAAAAGTGTCACCATTGTTCTTCATAATACCCAATCAATCTCTTCAAGTTACCTCATCATGACATAAACACTACATTATGATCTTCAATACAACACTTCAATGTGTCTTCAATGAACTGCACCAAGTTATGCACCAGCTCTAGTAATAGTTATGCACCTTCTTCAAATATAGTCCAAGGTTAGTCCCAAATATTACTTCAAGTTACCTCGAAAGATCTACACCAAAGTTTGCACCATGACTTCTACATTGCACCAATATTTCAACACCAGATTATCTCAAGACTATTGGACCACTGCTGCACCAAGACTTGAGCACTAGATTGTGACCATTCTTCTTTACAAATGTCCTTGCACCACACTGCACCAGACCACTATTCAAATTGTTCCAATACTTCTACACAAGGATTTATACACCATACTGCACCAACTATCCAAAGAATATCACACTACACCAGGACTTTTCCCTACTCCACACACCAAATCAATTGTTGCACTAAGATTGTCACATGTCTGAAGTCCTCTCCAGTACTTCATGGGATATCTTATCACTAATCTAGGGTTAATTCATCACGGATTGAACCATATAAGCCCGCCACATCACCAAGGGAATTTTGACACCAAGTAAGCTTTGTCATAGCACCAATAGAGTGGCATGTCATGCCACAAAAAAAAAAAAATATGCCACATGTCTGAGAAGAGGTTATGGACATTGTTCGAGGAAATCACAGATCTAGGTCTAAATTACTTCTGCCAAGAATCTGCACTCCAATCACAATCCGAATTATCACCACGGAAAGGAACAGAATAGTCAGCAGTCCTTGTCTTATCCGCAACAGAAGTGGCTTCTAGGTCTAAATCACAGATCGAAAGTTTCTCCGAGGTATGCAAAGGATTTTACCCAAGAGACAACCCTTATCCTAACTCCTATTCACGATATATGAACATCTCTTCCCCTTCACCGAGCTTCTGTGTTAATCAAATGATGAAATAATCTGAAAAAAAAAGGAGGTTTGACCACATATATATACACAAATTTTGACCCTCCAACGAATAGTCATGTCCCTTAAGGTAGGTCGACATGTCCTTGAAGGATGAGGTCGACTGACTTACCAGAAAGTTAATTTTAACTTAAAAAATTAATAAATTTCAAACTGCTTGGAGATTTGGGTTGAGTTATAGCTTGATGGAAAGCTAAAAATATGATTTATAAGATGGTATATGAATCACATTGAGAGGTTACCTCTAAGGTAGTGAAAAATAATTTTCTTTGTGACTGTCCTTAAATTTATGTGCATAAAATATTTGGAACAATATGAGGAATGTTTTGGGACAACATGGCTTCTCCATTGTTTTGTACCAATAATGTCATCATGATAGTATCCAACATCATGATGAAGGTATAGCATCATGTATTCAATGATAGTGCAGTAATATTTCATAGTGCAACCTTCATTAATTTGTCAAAGACACCAAAGTAGTCTTCCAATTATGTCAAAGTGTGGTCATTCTTAAAGAGCATGACATTATCACGTGTATGATTTCATCAATTATATTCCTCCACTTCAAGGGCTAGTATATTGGAACCTAAGGTCTAGATCACCAATCAAGGCAAATGATTGGCACTCATCAACATTATAGTTAGTTCAAGGGCTTGTTCGGGAAAGACTTCTTCATTAGTTGCTTGACATCTTCGTGGCTTGACATCTTCTTCAAACAAGAGTTATGGTATCATCATTTGGAACCAAACATATCAAGAATATTTGCCATCTCAGCTAGTGCCATATTGACATCAATGACAACCTATATTAACAACCTTTGATATGGGGTTTGACATAGAATCTCATGAAATATAGTGTTTGTAGATGTATTCATCCCATTCCAGGGTTATCTTGATGTTTGAACCTCAAGTGGTTGCCATGTATTATGAAATATTCATATATACTTGACCAAAAATCGCTCCGCAACTTCAATCCTATAAACATACACAACCATTAATTGGGAATCAAGATGAACATGCCTTAGCAAAATAAAATCAATTATTACAAATAATAATTTAATGAGTAAGAGGCCATAGCCATGAGATGTCGATCTTAAAACTGCTTGGCTTCATATTCCCTCCTCTTTTTTTTATTTGGTGATTGCCTTGTTTCCCTTATCCATATCCTCTCCAAAAACTCGGTGAAACAATCCTTGAGCACTTTGGTCAAATTCTTCACACTAATAACTCTAGCATTTTGTGGTAGTTGCTATAACCCCCTCCAAAAAAAATTTGATATTCTAATTTTGGAGCCTGATTTTGGTCTTGTGAATTGTCATTTTGAGTTACTCAAGTCATCCTTGGTCTTATTTTTCTAAGTGTCAATTCATCTTCTAGTGTTCGCAAGTGTCGAAACTACTTAACCTTACATGTCTAAGATCTAGCTCCCAGTTGCACACTTTGAGTTGACAGTGATTGTTTGCCAATCACAATTGCACAATGCCTTGACTGGAGCAATTGTGCAATCCTCTCTGACAAAGAATTGTGTGGTCTCTTGTGATAGGCAACTGCACAATCCCTTGAGTTATTTTATTGCATAGTTCCTTGTGCTAGTGAACTGTGCAGTTCCTTGAGCTAGTCAATTATGCAGTCATTGTGGATAGACATTGCACATTCCTTGTGGATAACAACTACACAACACTTGTTGACTATGTGGCACACGTGTTAAAGTTGTCTCAGTCACAAGTGGCATTTTCTAATCCTACCTCCTAAATTTTAGGCATGCATGCAGAAAACCCTAACCCTATATCTACAAGTATTCGCCTATATAACAAGCTAGCATAGAGCTCATTCTCACACTCATCTTTGGATCTCTTATCATTCCTTGAGCACAAGGATATTTCGGTCACATGTTGATTTCTATTTCAGGTAAGTTTTGTAATTGCCACTTTTTGTTGCATTTACTATCGCTTTTGTCATTTTTGCTTCCATAAGTGTCATTTTACCTTGTTTTTGACATAACAAGTGTCGTTTTCACTATATTTGATTGTTGCATGTGTTAATCCTCTCTTGCATGCTTCTTTCCAAGTGTTGTTTCACATTATAAGTCCCTTCACATTCCAATTATTATTGCAAATCAGTGTATTAATGAATGCTATCTTCTCACAATCCTCATTGCTTGTTGTTAATTCACACTTAGCCAAATTTTGACTTGATTTGCCTCTCCATCACTGCAACTATGCATGCTCTGGCATTGACCCTTGTTGATCTGACATGCACACTTCTAAAGGCCTCTATCTCTCCAACTATGCATTGTGCAATCTCATTCACTTATGAGCCTTCCTATGTCATCTGTGACTATGAAGTGCGCAAGTCCTAGACTCCATTGCGCACTACGTAGTTCTAGTTAGTAACTTGTCAACCCTTACCCGTTGTAACTTTGAATTGTGAAATCACTTAACCTTTATCCATCAACAGTTGCGTGTTGCACAATCACATACCCTAGCCTTCATCTTTTCTTATGTTGATCAAGCATGTGCAATCTCTCTCCTTAGCCATTTCACATAGTGTACTTCCAGTGACTAGTGAGGTCACTCTTGCCTCAAGGATTTCCTCTTTTGCTCAGTCCTTGCACAATTCCTTCTCCCAATATCTGTCTGATTTGTTTCATAACTTGATAAAGTAGGATATTATTTGAGGACTAACATTTTTTACCATGAGAACTTTTCCACTTCCAGGTGTTTCCATTCAAGATGTTATCAACCTATCATCTTCCACAGGTACAATGTCTATGGTCACAAGACAATCACCAACCAAGGAGGTCACTGAAAGTAGTACAAAATGTTCTAGGGAAAGTTCAATATCAGGAGCACTTATCATGGCAGATACCAGTTTTTTGGTGGATAAGGCCACTCCCCTATCATGGCTAACATCAAGATTAAGAGATCCAAGTTCCATAAAGTTTCTTGCAGGTATCCAGTGCTCCCTTGTGCTGAAGCAATTGGATGGATCTTGGAGGGTTTAGACACCAAGAACATGATTCTAAGCAGTGTGAGTGGGAAAATGCTTGCAATGCACTAGCCACATGATCTTCATAAATATTACAGACTAATGAGAAGAAAGGTTTTTCTCAATATGAAGTATTATGCAATTTGGGTTCAGTTAAATACCAAGGACGTGATGAGATCATGGCAGTAGGAACCAACCAAGATTCACCGAAATCCAAAGGGTACTTATAGGATAATGTCATTGAGGAAGGTGTATCAGTACCTCATGGAAATGTGTTGTAGGTTGCATGGACGGGAGATCATTGAGTATTGTGAGGAAGGCTGGATCTACATGCTCTACCTGATTGTCACTGAAGGAAAGATATTTAATTGGGTAGATATACTTGCTCAACAACTGTAAATTAATGTATTTAAGGCAAATAAGGATGTTAAAAGAGGGAAAAAACACTTTTTCATGTTTCCATACTTGCTTAATGGGATTTGTGCAAGAAATGTGTTTCCATGTCTAGACTGGAATTGGACTCAACTACAACCTTTCCCTATCAATGTGTATTGCAATCTACTCTCATATTATAGTCATAGAGGAATGTATGATAAGTTAGTAAAGCACTTCTTTGTGGTGCTCTATTATATGTTTGAACAAGAGGCACCTACCTAGGGAACCTATATCAAGGTCTTTGGTTCTCAAAATCCACCATATCTCTTACCAAAGTATGTCACTATTAATGTGGTCATGCAGGAGATTGCATACCATCTTTTCTCAAGGTTGTCATAGTTATTACAAAAGAAGAATAAGGCACCATGGCCTCTTGTTCCCCTGCATGTGGGGTCTTATGAGTTGAATAGTTTGAAGGCAATGAAAGCCAAAGTGGAAGAACTATCTTGCCTCAGATTTGGTGAAATAAGTTTTCATTGGTATGACCCCAGGGGAGTATGTAAGAAACTAAATGCCAAGCTGTATTTTTTCTGGCCTTATGTCTCCATGTCACTAAAGGATGAGGAGAAAATAAAAAATGGGTACAATTGTTTTAGAGCAACAAGGTCAAGAGCTGAGGCATGCCCTCCTAACATAACCCACATAAAAATATTGTGCAAGAAGGGGAACAATAAGATGTGCCTACACATGATAATGTTTTCAAGCCTAAGAGGAATATTTTGCATGATACTGAATCAGAGAGGAGTTGAAAGTTTAAAGCAAATTTGACTACCGAAGGCACAATTAAGGTGGAAAAGTAAAGAAAAGAATTTGAAGAAGCTCGAGGAAGAGAAAAAATGGGAAGCAAAGCAGAAACATGAAGAGGAACACAAGCGAGAGGAGGAAAGAAAATAGAAAGAAGAGAAAAAAAGGGAATAAATGAAAAGGATAAAGGAATAGTTGAAAATGAAGAAAGAAGAGGAAGAAAGAAAATTTCAAGAAGAAGTCGTGCAAAAGCAAAAGAAAGAAGAGGAGCGACAAAATTTGTTAGAAGAAAAAAGCAGGAGGAGACAAGAGGAGGACTTCGAGGCCAATATATTCATGATGAATATGAGGTTGAAGATCAGTAAGAGGATATTATGTTGATCAAAGAGGAAACAAGCTATCATTCTCCTCCTCTCATTGGTGGCCACTTCCCATTTAGCGAGATGGGATTAGTTCCTCCATCGGATGACAAGGTCATGGATATCTCAGACTTTACCTTTGATCAGTTGAAAATTAGGATAGTACAGGAGAGGGGAAGGTATTTTTTAAATGACTCTCATCGCCCTGTTACTATTAATACCAAGAGGGTGATTGCGATGAATACTAGGAAGAATCTGAGAGAATTTACAACATCAAATGCAACATTTGTTGAAGTTACTAAGTAGAACACTCATTATCTAATGAGAGAAAATGAAACGTTCATAAAGAAATTAGCTTCAATAGGAAACAAGTAGAGCATCTCGGGGTTGAGAATCAGAGGTTGTCTTCCACTAGTGTTGATAGGATGGAATTGAAGGAAATTATACTTGTATAGATTAAGCCTTTGGAGGACACTATGAAGCAGTTATATGATGAGGTGCACTCTTCACGAAGAATTGGCGATTTTGCATGAAGTGCAAAAAGGATCACAAAAGATGGTGAAGTTCTTAAAGATAAGTTCTACTGCCATTCATATGATCCAGGATTGGGGATCCAAATATCTCAATCGACCTACATTGTTGGTTAGAAAGATTAAACAAGATGCGAGAATAGATGTTGAGAATTCTAGGGGCAACTAGATTAGGTGATTTCTCTTGCTTTGATAATTTCTTGTGACATATTTTTACTTAACTTGATTAGCTTCTTCTTTCACTTAATTATAATTAGTGTTCTTATCATCAAATAATTATCAAACAATAAAGAACAATGAGGTAAAAAAACACAAGATATAGGTTATCATCGAGGGCCAAAACCTCTCCTTTTGGGAGGAAAACCCACAAGAATTCTTCTCTTCTTATAAAAATTCAAATGATGAATTCCAAGACCTATGACACTTGAAAAACACCCCTCCAAGACAAAGTCAAACTTCTCTTTGAAGCACTTTTGTTTCACAAATTCAACCCAAGTCAAACTTTCCATGTAGTAGCTTCAAATTCTTCTTTGACCAAGATTTTCAGACCTACAACTTCACTACAATTTCGACTTGTAATTATCATCCTTCTTCAGTTTCAGTAACCTCACACGTGTGGGTAGTTTAGGGTGGATTTATGTGGCTTTTTTCCTTCGCTTGTTTGGATCTCTCTCCTTGTGAATTCATCTTTCTCTTATTTTCTTTTGAATGTTAATATCGGCTCCTTTTGAGACCTGCAATTATGCACTTAAGAAAACCCTAGTTGCAATCACATGTGTGAGGGATTTTGTTCCAAAACAGACTTCTAAACCTTAGTTCTTCCTTCCTTTAGTCTTTCGTCTTCCTCGTTGGCTATCCCTTGTCTTCTTTTTCTTTTTATCAAACTTCTTTTGCTTGATTTATCTCCTCCAAATGAGGTTGAGTTCTACCTTATATATAGGATTCTTAAGGTGGTCAAACATTCCTTTTAATAGGCCAACTTGTCACTTTGAGATCCGATTTGATCTCCCTTGAAGGTTGACTTATTGTAGCATGTTTGACTTGTCTTGGAGGGTCTTTTATGACTCAAATAATTTTCTTTACAATATGCAGCATGCCTGAAAGGGTATTCCATACATGACACTGACTCTTATGACTTCTTGACTCAAAGACAAGCCCTAGAAGCACTCAATGGGTGCTTGACCTATAAATAAAATAACCTCGAGCATGAAACCCATGCCTCAAGAATGAAAAAAATAATTTTATTTTTCTCTTTACATAGAATACATAAAGTCATGATTACATATGTCATTATGAAGACCAAACCTAGTTACATATTTCAACAATAGAAAGGGCGGAAATTGAGATGTTTGTACAGATCTATGAACATGTCCATAATGTTGCTACCAACGTTTACTACTTATTTGTGACTATATAATGGATTTAATTCCTTCATCGAGATGCACAAGATCCCTTCTATTGGTCCATTTATGGAGTTATAGAGAAAAATCATTATTAGTTAACAAATAGAAGCATTCTTGAACAATATAAAACAAGCGACCATTTAGGGTGAAATTGAAGTGGCCAAAGATATTGTTTTGTAGTTTGTGACTGATCCAGCTATTAGGTGCTTAAAAATCCCTCGCCCTTTCGAAATTTATGATATAATTAAAGTTAATTAGCTATATATCTTTAAATTAAAATTAAGTTGAGTGGGCGTTATTGAGTGTGTAGGAACAAGCAGCAGATCTCTCCTGGCGGAAGATCGACAGTGCAAACATGTCAATCACATTTAGTTGTGTTGTTATTTTAACGCATTGCCAAAACGCCAATGAGTTTAACCATCGATCAACCTGACATGAGTTAGCCGTTCGATGCCGGATCCGATGGCTAAGCCTTATCGCTGCACCTAAACTAGCGTGAGGGTTAGATGCGGACTTCCCACCCAAAAAATCTCAACCATTGGCGTCAAGCCAATCAGACAGTCGCAAAGCCTCATCGCACTGAAACCTGCGTGCCCGTTACACCCCGTCTTCCAACTCGATGTAATCCTAGATGTGGATCTATCAAAAATTTACGACAGTCGCATTTAAACCTGCACGAGGTATAACTTTCCGTCTTCATGCGATGAGAGGGTCCCCCTCTCCTTGGTTGCTAAGTTTTTCAATAGCCAATTGACACTTGTCTACGGCATTTAATTATCCTCTTAATTTAAAATTTAACCTTCATTTCTGCCAACTTTTCGCCATTCCCTCTTTCGACCTTATTTCTCATTGTCCTCCGGGGAAGCCCGTCTATGGCCAGAAGCAAGTGCGAAGCAGGTCCCATGCAGAAGGACTCGCCTCCTTCATTTGGTAAGTCACCATATCTCATTTTCTTCTTGTCGGTCGGTAATTTAACACAGAGTCTATGATGTCTGAGTTGTCAGGGAAAGAGGCTTTGGTTAAGGAGTTGGTTGGGTTTCAATGTTAGGATATTCTAACACATAGGAAATAGTTAAGTATAACTTGGTCTAGTGTAGAGTTAGGTAAAGTGTGTTTCTTTACTATGTACTTTTGTAACTTACAATCTGATGGTCACAATATGTTCTAGACATGAAGTGATCTGACGGTTCATTCTCTCCTGGGTATTACCGACACTTGATCCATGGCTTAACACCTGATTGGTCCATGATCTCTATTTAAAGAGCATGGAGGGTCATTTGTAGGGTGACCGTTCATGAGAGAAGCTTATGTAAATTTTCTTTATTTTATTAATAAATTGCTTGAAGTGGCCGCGTTGGCTTAGGTCGTGGATTGTTTCCCTGTTTGAGGGTTTTAACCACATCAAGAATACTGGTTTATTGATCTTTGATCTGTTTGTGATCAGTCTCCTTTGGTTTTCTATATGAGGAACTTACCCTGTAAATTCCTACATGGTATCAGAGCTATTTGAGGGCCGCATCTGGTGGTGATCCAAATCTGAAGCTAGTACAACTGCATCCGACTGTCGTTTCCTAGATCTATTGTTTCTTACCGCTTTCAGGCCAAGAGGATTGCTCTATTATGTTAGGAGAATCTGTTCCAGTGAGGAACCCCTTTCGTTTCATGCAAAAAGGTTTCCGGTAGTCATAGCTACATCATTTTTAAAATCTGGAGGTATACAGTATTTATTTGCAGTTTTAGTTATTTATCTCTCTGTTTATTTCGATTTATTTAGCTCTCTATTTGTTATTACCGAATCTATACCTTTGATTTTTGTGTATTCTCTTTGTCCCGCGACGTTGTGCGATTTGGGCAAATCAGAAACAGAAAGGAAGGAATTTTCTCATGTGTATGCACTTTTCCATCGTGCCTTAATGTGATCTCGGAAAATCAGAAACATTGGGTAAAATATTTAGTATCCGGCGAAAGCTAACTTCAAGCCACAAGGTTTGGTTTTTTTGTATGTCTATGTTCGGTTGTATGCTTTTTTGTTTTGTAGGCAAAAATGGGTTTTTCAAGTAAGCACGCACCCCAAAGCTTCAAAAAAAAAAACCCTCTTCTTTTCCAAAATCTACTAAGCTTTTAAACTAGCTCACTTGGTCCAAAGTTACTTTATGAGAATAGAGGTCTTGAGTTCAAGTCTCTCTTTTTGTTGAGTTACTTTTTCAAAAAGCACATGTAACTTATGTTTTAAAGTTACTTTATGTAAAATTGTTCTCAACCATTATATAAGTGAGTCACTTATAATTCTAATGTCTCTTTATCTTGTATTTAAGTTACAATTGTTGAGTTACTTTTTCAAAAAGCACATGTAACTTATGTTTTAAAGTTACTTTATGTAAAATTGTTCTCACCCATTATATAAGTGAGTCACTTATAATTCTAAAGTCTCTTTATCTTTTATTTAAGTTACAATTTAGTGGGTAGCTCATAAAGTACCATTGTAAAATTGAATTTCACTTATTTATAATAGTGGGTCACATAAAATCTTTTTTTAGAGTGAGCTAATTAGATTAAGTTTGGAAAGGGGGGGGGATTTTTTTTTTAATATAACATTATCATTCACTTCTGCACATTCACGCACTTTGTCGGCATCTTCAACAACTTTTCTTCAAAAAGTAATAACTTCTTCTTTTGGAAGCCGTTTTTTTAATCAGTATAATTTTTTGAGATCTTTCCATTGGAACACTTAGTTTCAACATATACAACTTCAATTTTTGTTAAAATGGAAATTCCATGTGAATTTATTCTTAACCGCATCAACTACTTCTGATGGTGGTCCTACATTGTGGATTTACTTAGAAGTAAAGGTCTTTACAGAATAGCCTCAGGCCAAGAAACTAAACCTAAAGATGAAGATAAGGTAGCCAAATTGGAAAACAGGCAAGATCAAGCATGTGGCTTGATAGGGATGTCTATTTCTCCAGACCTTAGATTCCATATCGCAGAACTTGATACCCATAATGAAGTAATGAAATAGCTCACTAAAGTTTTTGGAATTAAAAATGAAATTAGAGACCATCAACTCGAAAATGAGTTGTTTACGTTGGACCCCAATAATTTTTCTTCCATTCAAGATTTTTTTTCCAATTTCAAGACCCTTAGACTTCTCTTGGAAGGTGTTAAATTTAAGAAAGAAGATGGTAGCCTTATCTATTCCATTCTTACTAAGTTGGGACCATCCTACTTTGTGTTTGTTTCCACCTTCCATTCTACTAGAGAAGCCTTCATTTCTCAATGATGTACACGTTCTCAGTTTGATAGAGCCTCTTCTTTACTAGCTCAAGCTTCAATAGATTATGATCCTAACACCTTTGCAGAAGCTTCAGGCCATCCAGATTGGGATGCAACTATGAATGAAGAATATCATTCATTATTGGAAAATGATACATGGGATCTTGTTCCTCTTCCAAAGGGAAGAAAACTTGTTAGATGTAAATGGGTTTACAGAACCAAGTATGGACCAGATGGAAAAGTTGATAAACATAAATCTCGTCTTGTTGCTAAGGATTTTTCACAAGTTGAAGGCACTGACTTTACTGAAACCTTCTCCCCTATTGCAAAAATGAACTCTATCTGCCTTGTTCTTTCCCTTGCTGCCTCTTTCAAATGAGAAGTCCATCAGATGGATGTTAAATCTGCCTTTTTGCAAGGGGACTTGCATGAAGAAATCTATATGGAAAAACCTCCTGGATTTATACAAACAGACTCCAACCTCGTATGTCGGCTTAAGAAATCCCTTTATGGTCTCAAGCAAGCCCGTAGGGCTTGGTATGCAAAAATGGGCAATTTTCTTTTAGATACTAGCTTTTCTAGGTGTTATTCTAACAATATTGTCTACACCAAGAAAGTGGGTAAGTCTCTTATCATTCTTGTTCTTTATGTTGATGATATTATCCTTACTTGTAGTGATCCCAACCTTATAAACCATGTGAATTCCAACCTTAAAAATTAGTTTGAAATGATAGACTTAGGACACTTGCATTATTTTCTTGGTCTTCAAGCCTTGCAATCCAAGGAAGGTATTTCCCTTTCCCAGTCCAAGTATGCCTGTGATCTTCTACGCCACTTTTTCACATGGAAGACTGTAAGCCATCCCCTTCTCCCTTTCAGTCTACAGCCAAAATTTCAGTCACTTATACTTCCCCTAAAGTTGATGCTACCTTATACCGCCAGCTTGTAGGAAAGCTTTTGTATTTGAACCATACTCGTCTCGACCTTTCCTTTGTTGTTGGATATTACGACACATAGGAAATAGTTAAGTATAACTTGGTCTCGTGTAGAGTTAGGTAAAGTGTGTTTATTTACTATGTACTTTTGTAACACAATCTGACGATCACGATATGTTCTAGACATGAAGTGGTCCGACTATTCATTCTCTCCTGGGTATTACCGACACTTGATCCGTGGCTTAACACCCGCTTGGTCTATGATCTCTATTTAAAGAGCATGGAGGGTCATTTGTAGGGTGACCGTTCATGAGAGAAGCTTATGTAAATTTTCTCTCTTATTAATAAATTGCCTAAAGTGGCCATGTTGGCTCAGGCCATGGACTGTTTCCCTCTTTGATGGTTTTAACCACATCAAGAATATTGGTGTATTGATCTATGATCTGTTTGTGAGCGATGTCCTTTGGTGTTCTATCTAAGGAACTTACCCTGTAAATTCCTACATTCAAGACACATAAGTGTGTATCACATACATCTTTACCTTCAAAATAACTTTTACTGTCTCTGCTCTTTTGTCTAACGTTGATATGTGTTTATTGAAATTTGGGGTTCTGCATGCAACTTTACCTCCTGTCCACTTTGACCCTAACTCAATTCCATTGTTGGCTACGCAGTATGAGCATGAGCACCAAGCGCTCTTTTTTCCCTCCATAGGCTTTTTCTATAGTTGGACGAAGAAATAATTGCTAAAATGTTAGGTATTCCTACCCAGGGAATCGACATAACCAACAAAGGGTTGGACCACAAGTTTATTACCTAGGCATAGAATGATCAGCTCGAATTCTTAAAGACCTTGTTTGAAAAACCAAATGTCGAATTGAAATTATTTTTTCCTATACCTACACATTCCTTAAAACCTTTCTTCCACACTCTAACCTCTCTCCTCTCTATCATATTTGGTTTGGTTGATGATACCAAAATGGATGAGTCAATTTTCTTGGCTATATGACTCGTTACTCTCCAGTCTGACATTCAAACCATCAATTTTCCTAAATCCTTGACCTGAGCCCTCACAGTTGATTTATCTACTGATATTCGTTTTAGTTTTTGCCGCCATTTTTCATACCTCATCCATTTGGTCCTTTTTAATTATCCTTCCTATTTTTTATCTTCTAAGCTTCTCCTAAGTACTACAAACACTAACAATAAAGAGAGAGAATTTTTTTGCTAGTCTGATGTGATCCATCCCTAGCGTGTCCCCCATGCATATTCACAGTACATTAATTTCTTTGCACATCCTCTGAAGGTTAAATTAATGAATGTTGAAGTAAACATACTTTTAGAAGAACAAATCAGAACATTAAGATTGATCGACGAACAAAGTATCGGGAGTTGGTTTATATTTCCTGATTATATTGTAATTCGTTTATATTGATTCGATAAGAAACCTTTTTAATTACCTAAGTATGTGTCGCCATTTTTTTCTTATGAAGTCCTTAGACATAAAATGATAGTAAATTAATTACACTTTGTTTCCAAGAAAAAAGGGTCATTGTTTAGTTATATGTATGCTATTTTCCCTTTGATTGCTAGAAATAAAAATGCAATACATGCTTTGTAAAAGGAAATGTTGTCTTTTGGATTTCTGCAGGACAACCTTTGGCATTATGATCCCATGGGGATCATCTCATGTTTAAAGAAGAAAGATGTATTATCAACTTATGTTCATGAGAAAAGACTAGAAGTAGAAAACTTCACAAACATTGTAACTCTTGTCAGTGATACCATACAATCAACAACATCTACAGGAATAACAGAGACCACTACCCAAATCCACTCGAGTAATTATGAAATCCATATACACGAAGAGGATGCAGATCCTATGGTTTCTTTTCCCACTAGTCCTGCATCCAAAATAAAGTCAGAAGCCTTAAGTCCTTTTGAAGTGTCATGGTGGGTAAAGCCAAAGGAAAAGGATGTGGATGCTGACATATTTGAATGGGAATTTGAACAGTTGAATAAAAAAGTCCTACAGGCCTTGGAAGAGATAAAACCCAAGGATTCAGGGATGCAAGCCCTTGACATTAAACATACTTTTACTAAGCAGAAGAAAATAATGGTGACCGGTGCGGAGTTGGTTGTATTCTCAGAGCAATCCCATTCAGTAGACACCTCATCATTTAAGGATGTGATCCCCACAGGTGGACCTGATTCATCTCTACTACTGACTTCGAGATGAATGGTTTAAACTTTACATTCATCCAACCAGAGATTGGGGGGAATCAACATATGTTAGGCTCCACAGTCTCTTCACTGTCCATTAACTTGGGAAGGGTGTCGGAATTGGATGTCATCAACCTGCATCAACAGGCAGGCGAGATCATGGCCTGAAGATTGCTTGACTCCACTTTTGGGAACAGAAATATGCAAGAAATGTTCGAGAAAGTGTTTGAGAAATTACATGTGGAATGCATGGCTTTGAAGACAAAGACTAATCGGATAAAGGAGTTAGAGGATATAGTCATTCGACAATCTGACCAACCCAAAGATACGGGGCCTATTAAGAAATTGCTAGATGTGAAAGTAAAGGAAATCAAAGCCCTTTAGTTGATCCTTAAAATCCCTGACCATGATCCTCACATCCTAATATAGGCTTTCGAAAGGAAGGAATAAATTGAAACTCACCTCCAAGAAATGGAAGTGGCCTTACGACTTACAAAGTAAGAATGACAAAATAATCTCAAACAGATTGAGTGTTTGACACCGGAATCTCACGAAAAGGAGGAATGGCATCTAAAACTTTTGGTAGAATAAAAAACTCGATGGATCAAGCTATTAACTCCACCCAAACATTGGAATTTGAATATCCTAAACTATTACATGTCAAAATAACCCAGCAGGAGCAAGAACTACACTTGGCCAAAGCAGGGAAAGAAAGAGTTGAACGTAGAGCAGAGAACTTGGTAGGTCGAAAGAATGAAGAGATCGAGCAAATTCAAGTTGCCTTGAATAATGAGCATAACGAAGTTAAGTATTTGTGGGGGTGCTTCGAATTTTTGTAATGGGCAGTGAAGTATTAGTGCAAGCCAAGGAAGAGATCCTCTCAAAGCCTATGTAGAGATCCTCTCAAATTGTGAAAAGGGAATAATAAAAAACGAAAATCTATAACCAAAGGAAAGGTCGAGAGGTTTGGTGTGCCTTCATTTTGGGGAAATGATAATTGGGTGGTATCCTAGGAAAACTTCTGCGATCAAATAAAGAGTACAAAGATTTCAAGACTGATTGGAATTATCTCGAGAGGTTTGGTGTGCCTTCATTCTGGGGAAATGATAATTGGGTGGTATCCTAGGAAAACTTCTGCGATCAAATAAAGAGTACAAAGAAGGATTTGAGATGTTTAGCTGTGGAGGAAGAAGAAGCAGCCTCTTCATATGTAATTGTAAATGGTCTCTGCAAGGATTTTACCATTCTGGCCAGGATCAATAATATTATACAGAATCTTCCTATTGCTCAGAATCAGATCAGATCTCAGCTG
Source organism: Pinus taeda (assembly GCA_000404065.3). NCBI lineage: Eukaryota > Viridiplantae > Streptophyta > Pinopsida > Pinales > Pinaceae > Pinus > Pinus taeda. The sequence continues at coordinate 43,491 of APFE031681390.1, forward strand.
GTGGTGGTAATTACCAAATATAAGAATGTACCCTAGTTTTGTACCTCAGAGTGGGACAAATTCACTAAGTTGAGGAAACATTTTAAATGAAATATTATGATAGAGCAGGTCGCATCCACGTCACAAGCCATTCACCTAGTATAGCTTATGCAATTTGTGACATAGCAACCAAAGGATTGGGGAAAAATCCCCTTGATCACCACGCAAGCACCAACCATCAAGATGCGTGGAGCTCACTCATTCTCCCCCACCGTCTCAATGAAAAAAGTCAAATCCTCTAAATCACAAAGTCGCCACAATGAAAATTTATTTCATTTAGAAATTATTTTATTCTAGTTTGAAGTTGAATTGGTTACATTCAATATAGTTACTAATACAATTACTCTTTAAACTATTATTTAAAACCTTGTTTCCCATCATGGGGGGGTTGTTGACAGAAGTGTGAATTTTCTAGTTTTTGTTGAACTGCTTGTCCATGCTACACAATTTTATTTTACATCTCTGAAATTGATCCTTATGTTTTGAAGAATCCTTATTTGTTTATTTTTCGTTTATCTTTTGGTTTCCAATTGCAAAAACTAAGTCAAAGGATTTCCCTCATTTAGGAGTTCATACATTTGGTTTTGATGTTCTGATATATATATATATATATATATATATATATATATATATAGCATCATCATCAAACATAGGACTAAGTGATCTATGCTTGATTGTTGTTAGTTGAAAGCTTGTCTTCAACTTAGCAAATGCGTTATGTTATAAAAAAAAAATTGTAATAGCACTAGCATTTCAGAAATCATAAATTTTTACTATGTCTTTGTGGATTCTAGTTTCAATATTTATTATTGGATGCGCCCATCTTCAAAGGTTTAAAAGAGAATGCTAAGAATGTATGTACCTATTGCATACATCTTATCTAATACTGAAATAACTGATATCCCGTAACTTTGTGTTTTATTTTTATTTTTCTTCTTTTTCAACTCTATGCTTATCTTCTCCCCATTTATATGTTACATTCTTCGTATCATTAGGATCACATTTTCTGAGATTGTTATTGAATTCAAGTTTTACCACTCACTTATGTTAATTCCATGATTTACTACAATGAACAATTATCTCTATCTGACCTTTTTTTTTTTTCTTATTGAAAATCATATATTTAATTATGAGGGCTACCCCTATGTTACATTGGAGGTCATTCATAGCATCTAGAGAGGGAGTACTTCTTAGTCCTCAGTGAATGCATATTCAAGTCATTCATATGTGGGGACGATTTGAGCACTAACATTCTTTTGGCGTCATTTTCGGGGAGAATATAGTTTAAATCAATGGACGACTAATTCTAACCTTGTTCAACCACATATTCTTTTTGGTTTGGCTGATCAATGCAGTGTATTAAATGACTTATATGAACTTCCTTGTAGGTTTCCCGAACACAATAAGAACTCTATTAGAATTGGGGACTATTGGCGCAAGAGAATGAGCAAGCCCAACCAAACCCAAATTCCCCTAGATAACGACAACCACTGAGGATCTAAGCTTGCAATAGGAGTGCACGTCCGTCGCTACCCAGGTACTATATTAAATATGCCTTATAGTTTTCGTATAAAGTTAATTGAAAATAAACTTGTAGATTTGTATAGTTAAATAATTTGTCTTTCTCAATTCTTATTTCCTTTCAATATGGATACTCCCTGGAGGTTAACTAGATCCACGTCTGAGGTCAATCACTCTCCTCTAGAGCACCCTGAGTTGCTAGTCACTATAGAAAACATAAGGAGATGTCGTGACAAGTTCAGGCAGAATCACCCCTTCTCTCAAAATCCCAGGATATCAGAATCCTCTGCTTCTCTCCACTCAAGTTCGCGAGACATATCTTCATCATCATCTTCTTAGTCTAACAGGACATCCTTCCCTCTTCCATCTATGCCATCAAACAACCCACTTCCCTCCCTATACCAGTATTTACCTCCTTCTGTTAGGCCCCTATACTACTAGTGTAACCCCTTATTGTTATCAGTACAACCCCCTTATTATATTGATGTACCCATGTAGTGCCCATATTGTTAATATTGTGCCCTATAGAAGCCCACTATTGTTATTATTATGTCCTTACATTATTATTGTTATGTTGGCTCTGATTATATTATGACCCCTTAGACTCCTATATATAGAAAGGAGCTATTTTCATTTGTATCATCCAAGAATTGTTCATTTATGTAATGTAAAGGAGGTTGCCCCCTTGAAGAGGCTGAATTCTAAGGCGTTGATCTATTCTTTCTATCTTTTTGTGAGCTGGTTTCATAACATTTGGTATCAGAGCTTTGGATTCTAGGGTTTCACTGCTCGAAATAGGTCATTGTGGAATTTTCACTATAACTTTTTTTTGCGACATTTCAGAAGCGAGAAAAAAAAAAAAAAACCATTTGAGACGAAATCGCATTGAACCTCGAGTCCGAATTTTAGAGCTTTTCGCGCTATATTTGTGGAGATATGATCCGAGGAAGTTGGTCTTTTTGCAGACTCCTGAATTACATTCCAAACAGGTGACCTGGGGAAAATCGTCATAACTTTCTGTCTGAGCATCGGATTGAAATTTCGTAAGAAGGTATAGAAAGAGGACAAACTGTAGTTTATTGTATATATTTTTCAGAACCAAAGGTCGAAACAATGACACGTGGCACGTCGTACAAGTTCTCTCTACTGAATTAGTCTATAATCAGGTCACTGTGGGAGATTTGGCATAACTCTTCATTGGAGAATCCAATTGGGGTCAGACTGGTGGCATTGGAAATAGGATGCATAGGGCTACTGCAGGTCACAATTTCAGAACTTAAAGATCTGCAAGTACAGAGTTACAATCATTTCAAGATCGAGCTCTTAAAATCAAGAAAAAGCAAGATGAGGAAGTTTGATGGCAAGGATCCGGTAAATTGGATACTTCAGATGGAGCAATATTTTGATCTACATGGTGTACCACTGTTACAAAAGGTATGTATTGCATCTTCATATTTAGAACCATATCAATTTTTATGGTATAAAGGGCTTTGTTCTCGTAAACAACTTGTTACGTGATCAATTTTCACGGAGGAAATGATAGCACATTATGGATACAAAGAGCAACACCTTCTTTCGAACAACACCACAATAATGGGAAAGAGTAAAAAGGCTTTGTTACATATTGGAAAGTACAATTATGGAAACAAGGAAGTCTACCCCCCACAACTATAAAGATGGAAGTGTTGTTTCTTCTAGCCTTCCACAACTTACAAGGGTTACACCACAGCAATTGGATGAAAAAAGAGAAAAATGGCTTTGTTACAATTGTGAAAGCAAATGCAGTAAAGGTCATAATTGTGCTAAGAAGAAATTATTTTGCATAGAGTATGAAGAGGAGGAAGAAAAGGATCAAGAAACATCAAAAGAGGAGGATATACATCAGGACCCAACCCCAGAGAAAGAAGAAATGAATCAGACCCTATCTTGTAAAGCATTGGCAAGAATTACCACTCCTCAAACTCTCAAGATAGAAGGACATATCAAGAAGAAAAAGTTCCAAGAAGTGAAAGATCACATCGAGAAGAAGAAATTAATCCAACGATATCTTGTAATTCATTGGTTGGAATTACCACTCCTCAAACTATCAAGATAGAAGGGCATATCAAGAAGAAAAATGTTCAAGAAGCAAAAGATCACATCGAGCATCAAGAAATGAATCCGACCATATATTGTAAAGGATTGGAAGAAATTACCACTCCTCAAACTCTAAATATAGAAGGACATATCAAGAAGAAAAAGGTTCAAGTAGTGAAAGATCGCATCGAGTATCAACAACAAGTTCTCCAACTTTTAAAGGATAATGCCACTTTGGTGCAAAATCGAATGAAACAACAAGTAGATCATCATCGTAGTGAAAAATGTTTTGATTTAGGTGATTGGGTATTTTTACTGCTACATCTCAAGCAAGCTATTTATGAGAAGGAAACGTTGGCACTACTATATGCAGTTAAGAAATGGCGACCTTACCAATTGGGAAGACACTTCAAGGTAAAAATGGATCATGACAGTCTTAAATACTTTTTAGAACAACTATTATCTTTAGAAGAACCAAAAAATGGGTCACAAATATGTTGGGTTATGACTTTGACATCATCTATAGAAAAGGGAAGAAAAATTTGGTTGCGTATGCAATTTCAAGAAAGGATGAGGATGTGGAAGCATTGTTTTGTGCTATTTCTATTATCCAACCATATTAGATAAACGAAGCAAGGGACGAATGGAAGAAGGATGAATAAGTATGGCCACTTATTCAAAAGTTGCAAAATATCCCAATTCAAACAATATTTCCAGAAATTGAAGAGGAAGGAAAAATCATATTGGAACCTGGAGCAGTCACAGAAACAAGAACCTGACAGCTACAAAATCGATCAATTTCAGAGTACCTCATCAAGTGGAAGAACTTACCTGCTGAAGATTCCACATGGGAGGACAACAATTTTATACAAAAGCATCAAGAACTACTCAAGCATTGAGGACAACACTTTTTGAAGGAGAGGGGCATGTTAGGCCCCTATACTACTAGTGTAACCCCTTATTGTTATCAGTACAACCCCCTTATTATATTGATGTACCCATGTAGTTCCCATATTGTTACTATTGTGCCCCATAGGAACCCACGATTGTTATTATTATGCCCTTACATTATTATTGTTATGTCGGCTCTGATTATATTATGACCCCTTAGACTCCTATATATAGAAAGGAGGGATTTTCATTTGTATCATCCAAGAATTGTTCATTGGTGTAATGTAAAGGAGGTTTCCTCCTCGAAGAGGCTAAATTCTAAGGCGTTCAACTATCTTTTCTATAGACTTTTTGTGAGTTGGTTTTATAACACCTTCCCCCCCTTCTCCACCAACTCGTCCACCCATGAATTCTTAGGTGAATGTCTGTTATCGCCCCCTTAACTTATAAGGGGATTTACATGATTTCCTGCCAAAGTATGACAAAAATTTCCCAAGGTTCGACAACGAGGGAGACTGAACCTCTGAAGAAAATGTAGTCAATTTCCAAGACTACTACGAGAACCTAGGTGCTGAGTATGATGGTATGTGCATGAGATTGTTTGCGAAAATCTTGGAGGGTGAGCCTCATAAATGGTTCAGAACCCTTCCACCAAACAATATTAATACTATGGATAGTCTAATTCAGTTATTTTCTTAGCAATATGGTGTTAAGAAAAGTAACCAGTTATGGCAACCTAATTTTCGCCCTAATCCAGCAAATCAAAATCCAGATTCCCCCCCTAGGAATCAAGCCCCTTTCAACCTTCCTCATCTTCAACAAATGTTGTAGAGAGGATAGAGGCCAGATGAGCCACCTATTAAGCCTCCTCTCAAGAATAACGTCAATCTCGTCGATCAGTATGACAATGGTGCAGTTAGTCATCTTATGAACCCTAAGGAAGGAGAGTATTCAAATGTAAATTCTATTAATTCCTTTGACATGTCATTTCAAGATGCCCTTGAGAATCTGGAACAAGAGTTTTGGGACCCTCAGCTTCAACATTTCGTTCAACAATTGGAAGCCTTGTTTAAGCATAAGTATAATCTCAAGCCCGGAAAAGATCAGGAACTTCAGAAGGGACCTACACCTCAACCTCTCTTGATTAAGGATAAACCCTTATTAATTCCTTAGCCTAATCTTGTTGAGGTAGATACACCTCTTTCTAAAAAAATTAGCTTGCAAAAAAAATTAAACAAGTTCAGGATTAGTATTTCGTTAACTGAAGTCGTAAACATTCCTAATTATAAACAAGAAATTGACTCCTTTAAAAATTATCACCAAACACCTCTGGAAATGGGGTTGACAAACATTATTAACATCCATGACAATGCCGCTAACATCTCTCTCGGTCCCATGGATCAGAAAAATGGTAATTTGGTCCCTCTTTTTCATATTAGTTTTAAAATTCATGATTGGAACCTTCACAATTGCGTGCTATACTCGGGCGCCTCCCACAACCTTATGCCTAAGGAGATCATTGATAAACTTAGGCTAAATATAAACCAAGAATATCATGATATGTATTCCTTTGATTCCCACAGAGTCAAGTGTTTGGGCGTAATTAAAGATCTAGTTGTAGTTTCGGCCCAGATTCTAGTCAAGAGAATTGTCATGAACATAGACGTGGTTGATGCCCCTCCTAATTACAGGATGCTCCTGTCTAAGAGCTGGGGTAAAAATATTGGTGGGTCTCTACAACTAGATCTCTCTTATGCCACCATCCCTGTGTTTGGAGGAGGTAATCACCACTTAGATAGGGAGTCTAGGCTAACGTATACCATTATTTCAAAGAAACACCCCGAGAAAGCCCTAGTATATACCTTTGAAGACAATTTGGGAAACTTTGTGTTTTCTGTCTCAGAGGAAGAGAAGGTTCTTAGGTCCAAAAAAATATGCTTCTATCTCTTTGCCCTCAGACCCTAATGTGATTTGGAAAATGTATTTCGATGGAGCTTCTTCCAAAGCAGGGTCTGGTGTCGGTGTCGTTTTGATACCCCCCTCTAAAGTAAATACCTCCTTTTCTTTCAATTTGAACTTCGAAACCACTAATAACATAGCCAAATATGAAGCCCTAGTTCTTGGGTTAGAGACAACACGGAAGCTTAATGTTATGTATTTATCAATATATGGCGACTCTGAATTAGTGATCAAGAAAGTGACGAACAAATTCCAAACCAAGCACCCTCGTTTGCGCACCTACAGAAACCAAGTTTGGCATATAGTAGATAATTTCTTTTTGGATATCAACTTTACCACTGTCCCTAGAGAGCAGAACCAATTAGCAGATGATCTTGTTGTTATCACAACTACTTTCATTTCTCCCTTTTAACTTAAAATTAAATTTGAAATAGAAGTCCTCTACAGGCCCTCCATACTTGACAATCTGAAACATTGGTAGGTATTCAATGATGACCAAGAGATTAAGAGATGTATTCAACTAGTTGCATAATTTTCAAAACACTATATAGATGAAGATGAAGACATTGATCAAGCCCGTGCCAATACTACTCCTTTAAAAACTAAAATTGGTAAGAATGATGTTATTCAGTTGAAAAACAATTACATCCCCAGTGGGTTGATTCCTTTGGAAAATATTTTCGACTGAAATGATGTCATTCCCAACCTAGCCCTTAAGCCTCCAAATATGGAGATAGAAGTTGTGAACGTTTCCCCCACCGCTGAGGCTAAATTAGTTAACTTATCCAAGTTACTTCCATCCCATGTTAAATATCAATACATTCATATTCTTTAAAAATATACTGATGTTTTCGCTTGGTCTTATGATGACCTTAAATCCTACAACCAGAGCATAATAAAACATTGGATCCCTCTTAAGGAAGGAGTTAAGCCTTTTAGGAAAAAAAATTGTCATATTAATCCTCTATTACTCCCTCTTATCAAAAAGGAAATTAAAAATCTTTTAGATGCAAAGATATTTCTTCCATTACACTATTCTACCTAGATATCCAATTTAGTTCCCGTTAGAAAGAAAAATGGTGAGATTAAGTTGTGCATAGATTTCAAGAACCTCAATCGAGCCTCACTTAAGGACAATTATCCTCTCCCCAAGATGGATGCTATACTCCAGCGTAGTCAGTGCTACCTGCATGTCTATGATGGATAGGTTTTTTAGTTATAACCAGATAAGCTATCCATAAAGATGATATGTATAAAACTTCCTTCACCACCCCCTAGGGTACGTTCATGTATCAAAAAATGTCATTCAGATTGATGAACGCTAGAGCAACCTTCCAAAGGGAAATGGACATTGCCTTCGCCAATGAGAAGGATTGGTTCATAGTTATTTATTTATATGACATAACGGCCTTATCTTTAATCGATGAGCAACATCTCAAGCATCTAGAAGCGATTTTCCGAAAATGTCGCAGGTTTGGTCTGTCTCTCAACCCCAAAAAATATTTCTTTTCTATGACCGAAGGGAAACGATTAGAAAATATAGTGTCGAAACATGGTTTCAAAATCGACTCAGAAAGGGTGTAATAAATCCAAACTATTTCCCTATCTCGTATGAAGAAAGAAGTTTAGGGGTTCTTGGGAAAAACAATTTCTTAAGAATATTTATCCCCAATTTCACAGAAATAGTAAAGAATATCATCAGGATGTTAAAAAATGTTAGTGATATTAAATGGGATGAGTCAAAGTATTCCTTTGAAATAATTAAGACTATCATTATGGAGGCCCCTGTCCTCATTAGCCCAGACTATACAAAGGATTTTATAATTTTCCCTTTTGCCTCAGAGCATACCATTGTTGTTATCCTGCTACAAAAAAACCAACAGGGATACGAGAAACCAATAGCATTCTTTAGTAAGGACCTTCAAAACATAGAGCTTAAATATAGTATTATAGAGAAGCAGGCCTACACTCTAGTTAAAACCCTTAGCGAATATATTCTGTTAGCTAAGTATATAGCCTATCTTACGAACCCTGCGATAAGAGATATACTCTTACAACATTATATCGAGGGAAGAAGGGGGAAATGGATCGCAAAAACTCGAGAATATGATCTGGAAGTAAATCCCATCAAAATCATTAAGGGACAAGGGCTAGCTAAGTTGTTAACTGAGGCCAATTTTGATGCACTAGGCATCAACGAATATGCTCTAGAGAACTCGGCAAAAGTTGGTGAAGGTCAACAGGATAAGCAGCCATGGTTTCTGCTACCTCTTTCAGACCCTACTACTATTCATCCAAATTTCTTATCATCTAAATGGTACAGGGATATCATAAGTTACCTTCAAATTATGCAGTTGCCCAATTCCTTGAGCGAAGTTGCACGACACTCACTAAAGTTAAAAGTTATAGATTATTGTATTATAGATGGTAAACTATACTGGAAAGATCCAGCATGCGTTCTTTTGAACTGTGTTCATCCTTCTCAAGTTGACTACCAGACTGCTCAGCATCATGACGGGAATGTGGCAGTTATTTCGTGTGGTGAGCCACTGCCCATAATATCTTAAGAAGTGGGATTTATTTCCCTACCTTGTTCGATATGTAAACAAGAAAGTGAGGGCTTGCCACTAGTGCCAAATATTTGTTGGAAATCAAAATCTTGTGGCATTACACCTTAAGCTTATCATAGCTGAAGCACCCTTCCAACAATGGGGTTTAGACTTCGTCGTAGAGATCCACCCTCCCTCCAGTGACCAACACTGTTGCATTATCACTGCGATTGACTACTTTACAAAATGGATCGAAGCTGCCCCATTAAGGAAAGTTAATGACAAGGAAGTGATGGATTTTCTAGTAGAAAATGTATTTTCTCGCTTCGGCTAGCCTCGAAAGATCATAGCCGACAATGCCCAACCCTTTTGTTTAGTTGCCTTCCAGAATTTTTGTGATAATTATGAAGTAAGGTTAGGGCATTCAATAACCTATTACCCTCAAGGAAATGGGATTGTTGAGTCCACTAACAAAAATATCATTAAAATCTTGTAAAACTCTCTGCATTCAAAGAAGCGTAATTGGCATGTGGGTTTAAAATATGTTGGCTGGGCTGACAGGATCACTACTAAAAGATCTATTGGAACTTTGCCTTTTCAATTGGTCTACTACCTGGATGTTGTTTTCCCATTATACTTAGGCACCAAAGTTATGAAGACTCTGCAAGAAGCCATTGAGGAGCCTAACGACTTGAAGAGGCATATCAACCAAATGGTTCAGCTGCAGCAAGAAAGGGAATTGGTGTATGAGAATATTAATCAGCACCAGGAAAAGATCAAATAGATCTTTGATAAGCGCGCCAAAGACAGATTTTTTCTCCCCAGATACTGGGTCCTCAAATGGGATAAAAGAATGAGGAACCAGACAAACATGGTAAGTTCGACAACCTATGGTTGGGTCCATTTGTCATCGATAAGGTTGAGGGAGAAAATTATTTTTTCTCTTAAGAACTTCGAAGGGGAAGAAGTTGGGCGTGCCATTAACAACCAATTTATCAAGCACTATATTACCTACTAACTATTTTCCTTTATATATATATATATATATATATATATATATATATATATATATATATATAATAAAATGAATGGAATAACTATAATCAAATAAACACTAGCAAGAAATTTTATCATGTGTTTATATAATCAAAATTATGAAATTTGCACATATAGTTTACATAATCCAATGCTATAAAGGAATGTCCATACAAATAGAATCAAATTGCATCATTTAAGATTATCTGCCACACTAATTAATATCAAAAAGAGCATAAATTCTTATAGTATCTTTGCTTATGGTAAAATAGTTCTTAAGTATAAACAACTTTAGGGTCATGCAAGTTACATACAAGACAAAGTCTAATCCTATTGTCCCATGTCTCTGAAGGCCACCATACATCTACGCATTATTCAATAGTCCTGGGAGATATCTTATGTGTTGCAATCATGTTTAACCTAGATGGAGTCTGGGATCATATAGTCTCACTTATAGCAGCCAAGTAAATAACCAAAGAGATGTGGAATTCTCTCTCCATATTGTACCAGGGTAATTCCGAGAACAAGAAGATGTTCTTGGAAGAAAATTTGAGATCCATCAGGATGCAGAAGTGGGAAGGCATAGATCCCTTTCTCACAAAGATTCAGGAGGTCCAAGACTAGCTTGCAGTTGTTGGGGCAAAAACATCAACCTTCAGAGCTAGTACGGTTGGCACTAAACAGTGTCTCGGAGGATTGACAAGTTTTCGTCCAAAGTATATTGGGTAGAGACATGCTACCAGGATGGGAAAAAATGTGGGCTGACTTGCAATAGGATGAGTTGAGGAAAGCTCTGCTAAAGAGCTCCATCAATGGTAGTAGTAGCAGTGGACCAAAGGGTGTGAAGGAGGAGGAGAATGTGGCCCTCGCATCAAAGGGTCCTGCTCAAGGGTAGGTCGAGCAGAAGAAGAAGAAGAAGGACCTATATAAGTTCAAGTACTTCAAGTGTGGTGAGTTTGGCCACTATATTATCCAGTGTCCTATCAGGAAGAAGGATAAGCAGGAGAAGCAGGGCCACGTGACAGAACATGCTGAGACAAATAGGTTGTCTTCCAAGTTGGATGAAGGCTTTTTGATGATGGCCACTATACCTCCAGGAATGAGGTGGGGTGACTTGGAGTTGTAGCCCTAGAGAGCTATAAAGATTTGGCATGGTCCTTAAGGAGTCCACTTCATGGATCATTACCTGGCTACGGGGACCCACAATATTCAGTAGCGTGATGGAACAGTGACAGTTGATGTAGTCAGCACCAAAGTAACAGTTGCAGACTAGTAGCAGTCAAATGTTGAGGAGCATAGTGCAGTGTTGATTGCAAATCAGGTGGATCACTGCAGATTTGGCAGCAACGTAGATTGTTCAGTGACATTACATATGCTAGTAGAAATCAGATGCTCATGAGACAGATGTATCATACTGAACACAGTTGATTCAATATTTTGGATACTTCTCAATTGCAGCAGTTGCAATAGGAACAACAATGGATGAGAGGGAGTTGTAGTGCAAATGTAGAGTTGGCAACAATATGGTAGTGTCAGCAGAAACACAGATGCAACATTAGAGTTGCACAATACTTGAGGGGCAACAACATCTAGACATCAACAACGTGACAGGAGGTGATATAGAGGCAAGGTATGCATCACTAGAGAGACCACATTCCTCATTAAGAGGAATTGTTAGTTTTTGTAGCATCGGATGTGTTCTAGCCATAAAATTTGGTGGAGACGCCAAAATGCATGAGATATCCAAAACCCATAACTCGTTTCTGGAAATTCCACCTAGACTTAATTGGATTATTAACCCATTTTTTAATATTTCCTAAGTCTAAACTTAGGAAAAATGGTTAATTAATCAAAATTAATTAAGTCAAGGTGAGAATTCTCTAGAAAATCACACATATCGATCCAGGAATGATCTGAGCCATCAATTAAGATTTAATCTTGCTCATTGGAGTCCTAACATGAAGATATAAGAATGGATCGATGTGGTGATGGATAATACACCAAAGTCACTTGGAGAATTTGATTTTCTAGAGTAACAACAGCCAGTTTATGGAGAGTTCGAGCTTCAGTGAGGAAGCAAAGACAATGAATGGAAGAGATAGTGATCTGAAGGAAGTTTTCTAGATCTAGAGAGGCAATAACAAAGAGGCCAATTTATTCCTAGTGAGGCAATGCAGATGACTACACAGTTGCTTCAAAAAAGAAATTCAATTTGGCTGGAGGAAATATCGATTAAGCTTCTAAAGGTCGGGAAAGTCTTCCAAAGGGACAGAGAATGAGTTTCCTTAGCAGAGACAGACAAAATGACTTCATCATACGTATTTTCGGACTTAGAAGTCCAAGGGTCTACGAAAGCACTGCATAGAGACTAACACAAAGGGTCCAGGAGGATGAATTTTCTAAAGAGAAGTTGTGTCAAGGTTGCTTGTGCAAGACAAGAAAATTCCCTTAAATAATTTTGGCCAAGTTTTCTTGATGTGGATTGCCAATTTCAGGCATCCATATTGTACTGAGAATTTCATTGTTGCTTAATAATAAAAACCCTCATTTGTTGCACTGGTTTTCCCAAGTTGGGTTTTTCCAGGGACAATTGTCCAAAAATAACCATGTTATTTTTGTGTGTGCGCTAGTATTTTCTCAGTTTCTAGTGCTATTTATTTCTGCATTTTTATTTATGAAGGTTGCAGTGTGATTAATTTGGCACTTTTTGTAGCAAATAAATTGTTAAATTAATTAACAATTAGAAGAATTAATTCCAGTTGTTGTAATAGGATTTCAGTTTTGAAATTTTCACATGGTATCAGAGCGTGAGTGATCATCTGGGAAGCTCAGAAGAAAAAGAGGGAATTTCGTTGTTCAGAAGGAGTAGCAAGCCTAAATTCTTAGAGACATCACAGTGCTCAGGCAGGCAGGCTGAATTGTTGGGGTAGGAACTCAATATTTAGTTGCAAGGTTGCAAAAAAGTCAAGTTGCCCAAGTTAGTGATTCCATCTGTCAGAGGGAGCAAAAGCAACCCAGATTTTCGGTAAGCATATCCCTTGGTTGGATACGGAGGATTTTGCAACAGCAAATTCAGTGTTGAGCGGAAGAGAAAAGCACACACAGTAGAGGGAAAATTTCTCTTAGGGAACTTCGAGTCTCAGAAGTTCTAGGAAGATGGGTAGTAGCGACTAGCAAATATGTGCATTCTAGGAGTGCGTGTAGTGGAGTAGCATCTAAGCAGAGGGAAAGAGGGAGTTTTCAACTTGATCAAAGATAGTCACAATAGGGCTTAGAGATTAGGATAGATTGGATGTTGCATCCAACTATGTCATATGGAAGGCTAGGACGTCCTTCCTTTTAGATGAATATGGTATGAAAAATTACATAGATAATGTGGTGGAAGTTCCCCATGATACAAATCAACTCAAGGAATGCGGGAAAGAATTAGCGAAGGCAAAATGGCTGATCCTAGATGGAGTCTAAGGTTATATAGTCTCCCATATATAGGCCAAGGGAATGGACAAAGAGATGTAGGATGATCTCTCCACGCTATACTAGGGTACTTCCGAGCGGTGGAAGATGTTCCTGGAAGAAAAGTTGAGATGCATCAGGATGAAAAAGGAGGAAGTCATAGATCCCTTTCTCACCAGGATTTAGGAGGTTCGAGACCATCTTATAGTGTTTAGGGAAACACCTCAACCTTCAGAGCTAGTACAGTTGGCACTAAACGGTCTCGTAGGATTGGAAAGTATTCAACCAAAGTATATTGGGCAGAGACACACTACCAAGATGGGAGAGAATGTGGGCTAACTTGCAACAAGAGGAGTTGAGGAAAGCTCTACTAAAGAGCTCCATCAATGGAAGTAGTAGTTGTAGCGGACCAAAGCATGTGGAGGAGGAGAATATGGCCCTCGCATCAAAGGGTCCCAGTCAGGTGCAGAGGAGCAAAAGAAGAAGAAGGACCTATCTAAGGTCTAATGCTTTAGGTGTCACGAGTTTGACCACTATAGTACCCAATGTCCTCTTAGGAAGAAGGACACGAAGGAGAAGCAAGAACAAGCAGAATCACATGCCGAGATAGATAGGTTGTCCTCCAGGTTGGAGGAAGACTATGGGATTATGGCAACCATACTTCTAGGAGTGAGGTGGGGTGACTTGGATTTGTAGCCCTAGAGAGCTACAGAGATTGGGCAAGGCCCTTGAGGAGTCCACTTCATGGATCATTACCTAGCTATGGGGGGCCATAGTATTTAGTAGTAGTATGGATCAGTGGTAGTTGATGTAGATAGTACCAGAGTGACAGTTGCAGACTAGTAGCAGTCAGATTCTGAGGAGCACAGTGCAGTGTTGACTACAAATCAAGTGGCTCAGGGAAAAGTTGGCATCAAAGTAGATTATTCAGTAACAATGTAGATGCTAGTAGCAGTCAGATGCTCAGGCGAGAGATGCATCATACTGAACACATTTGATTTAGTATTTTGGATGCTTCTCAGTTGCAATAGTTGCAGTAGCAGCAATAACATATGACAGGGAGTTGCAGTGTAGATGCAGAGTTGGAAACACTATGGCAGTGTCTACAACAACATAGATCCAACACCAGATTTGTGCTGATGGGCAACAACAACCAAATATAAACAATGTGACAGGAGGTGATACAGAGACAAGGTGTGCAACTCTAGAGAGAACACAATCCTCACTAAAAGGGAGTGTTAGTTTCTATATCATCGGATGTGTTCTAGCCATGAAATTTGGTGGAGAGGCTAGAATGCATGAGATATCAAAAACCTAGAAACTGTTTCTGGAAATTCCACCTAGAGATGACTTAATTATATTATTAACCCATTTTTTTATGTTTCTTAAGTCTAAATTTAGGAAAATTGGTTAATTAATCAAAATTAATTAAGACAAGGTGAGAATTCTCTACAAACTCACATGGATCAATCTAAAAATAATCTGATCCATCAATTAACAATTAATCTTGATCGTTGGAGTCCCAACAAGAATATATAAGAACAGATCGATGTGGTGATGGAGAATACACCAAAGTCACTTGGAGTCACTTTGTTCATTGGTAACCAATGCATGGCTAAGTAATTTGACATTCAATTGTGTGCTTACACTCAACAGGAGGCCCCTCTAGAGAGTTGTAAGACTAGATTAGTTTCTGGTTTTGTTAATTTTTATTCATTAGATGAATATATCCTTCTTCACTGCAATTCGTTGATGTTTCTAATTAATATTTTGTCCATTGATTGCTAGAAACACAACACCAGTGGGGTACATGTAGATGAATTCCCCAGGGCATGTCAAGAAACACACTGTGGTACTTTTTAATTGAAAAAATGTGGTGCTCTTGGACATATCCTGCACCAATGCATTTGGAGAAATGCATTGGAGGGTAAAATAAAAAAAACCCTCTCAACCGTAATTGTCATTTTTACAATATACAATGTGGGAGAGCTCTGAAACACCGATGCAACTCTTGCGACATGCAAGTGCACTAACGTCGATGCTTCTCTTTCTCACCATCCTTCTGTATCATGCTCACCGTTTGAGTTTTCAATTTTTTCCAACCATCCTAAAATTTGTTTTTCTCCATTATGTGTCCATAATGCCTCCCCAACAATAAAATGTCTAGGTAATTTCTATGCTTCTTTGTAAAAAAAAAATTTAAATTAGAATTGCAAATTGGTATAAATTTCTCTCTTAAAAAAAAGTAAAAAAAATGTGCAGTGCATTTGATACATTCGGCTTGCACCAATAGCAGTGGACCCTATAAAATTACGGAGTGCACCACATTATGATGTGTGAAAATAATGGTCTTGTTGCGATGTGATTGTAAACTAAAATTCACTGGGATTGATGAAACATAGTGTACATCGGTGTTTCACGCTCAATGTGTTTATATTTACCAAAGGCACTGCAAGCTTAATATTTAAAAATATAGCCCTAGCTCAGTGTGTTCGATAACTTGGACGTTCTGTACCGGTGTGAAAAGGTTATATGGGAACATTGATGCACAAGTGTGCCACACTGCTATAAAAAGTTCAATTTGTGACCTGACAGCGGGGCATCATACTTATTTGTGCACCGATAATGGTGCGTTTATAGTTTAAAGCGCACTAACTGATGAGCCCCAAAATTGGGTAACTTATTGGGCTCATTTTTCCTAACTGTTCTTTATCAATCCACCATTTTTCATAGTTTATGCATGTTTTTTGAGTATATTTATGTTAGTTGAACGAATGAGAATAATCACTTGACCAAGAAGGCTAACACGTGGTTATTGCAGATTTTTGGACAAATTTTGGACCAAGGCCAAGCATTTATGAGCCAGATGACAGCCAAGCATGAAGGAACAAGGGTGAGGATTCGTAGGAAGGGTGTCTCCTGCACTAAATGGCCCCTTCCTCGAATTCTCCACCCTCAGCTCGGAGTTCAGCAAGCCACCGAAAAGGATTCCCAAGGGCAGCCAAGCAATTTTGTGTAAAGCGACTGATCACTGGCAGTTTGAGCAGCCGAGCCCCTTGAGTTAAGGAGGGCTATTGGAGACCCTCGTAGTGTATAAGAAGGAAGGCTTCCAGTCTTCGTAGGTTACGTTTTGAGCAGTTGTATTTTGCACTATAGTGTTGTTAGTTTTTTAGCTCATTTTGTAGCTTCTGCTGTACAACTTTCTTTGTGACATGGTTATTTTTTAGTAATGGAAAGCAATTTCATTTGGCATCAGTTCTGAGATTTTTCTTAGGAGCCTGTAGCTCTTGGGGTTGGGCCCAACCCAAGTGCCAAGGCCTCTTTCATGTACTGTTATATGTTTTTAATGTCTTTGCAAAATAATTTATGTTAAGTAGATTAAAATCTTGCTTGGTTACCTAGGTCATTGTTGATGATTAAAAAGGCTTTTCATTCAGATTGATTTGATAAGTTAATAACAGAAAAGATCTTCAGAAAAATGCTATCAAGCACCCTTGATCTCAGCTCTCCCTCCGTGGGACCATGAGCTGAGACCAAGGTGTCCTTGCCGCCACCAAAAACAGTCTTTGCTTCATCATGCAATTATTAGTGTTAGATTCTCATTCGCAGAGGTTGATACCAGTTGTGGTTATACGCTCAGGTTCATGATTGCTTAGTTTGCATAGCTATTTCACATGATTTCATTGCAAATAAACTTCTGTTCATTTTCTTTGCTGATATTTAGGTCATATTAGGTTAAAGTAGCTAGGTCCTTGGTTTTCCAAGTCTTTGTTTGTTCAGTTTTGGAAATAACTTGCAGAGCACCTGTAATACCTCTCTATCTACCTGTACTCCATCAATATCGCATGCTCTATCCTCTAACTCAGATTCTTGCCTTACAATTGCCACATTCTCTCGCTTTTCCCTAATTTCCATATTTTTGTGCAACATTGCTCTACCCCTCCTTGAACAAATCTAACCATCCTCATCACTCCTCAGCTCCATCCACCAAGTCCTGGACCTACTCACACCCTTATCTCACCTCCATACCCACTTCTTCACCTTTCTTCCTCCATCAACCCCCCAAAATTCTCTTTTCGGAACATCTTGTAGAAGCTATAGAACATCCTGTAGAAGCTACAGTAGATCCTATAGAACCCCTACAAACTTCCTGTAAAAGCTCACGAAAGCGGTCTCTTGATATCCAAACGCTGTGAAACTCTCTGGAAGGGTACTAGGGACCCCTTAGGCCCTCTTCTCACCTTCCCAACCTCCTGCAAGCGCCTCGCCAGTTCCAATGCTCACCTCGCCTCTGCACAGTCAAAAACAGTTAAAGCACATGCATAATAATTCTGCCAACTTACTCAAAAATACAAAAAGATGTTTCTTTTCAGATTTCACTTCAGAAGTAGTTTAGACACATGCACTTAACCTTCCAAAGAATCAATGGCATCTTTTTCAGTAGCTTTCATCCTTTTTCTTGCATCAGTAGGGCTAGTTGGTAAAACTAGGGTTTGCTAGGGTTTGCATTTCCTTTCAGCTTTTCAGTTTCTTTCTGCAAGTAGGTTAGCCTCCTTTGAGTTAGCTTTCATCCATCAGTTAAAAGCTTCTTCTAAGAGCTCATAGAAGTTGGCTTAAACTCCTAGCGTACTTGTGCCAACTGATCAAGTGACAGCCGCGGCAAGAGCTAGTACTTGTGCATATAGCATCGTCGCTTCCAAGTTTGTTACGAACTACTGGGTTGATAAAAGTAAAGAAGGGAGTCCCAGGAGTTGTAGCGTTATTACTGCAATACTAGATCCCACCATATTTTTGGCGCCGTTGTCGGGGAAGCGTAAGAGTATTTGTGATTGCTGCTTTTCTTTTATTTTCTACTACAACCTTCTGCTAAATAGTTTATTTCAGCAAGCATAGAGTAGTTGTTTCATTTCCATTCTGCAATTTCATTTCCGCAAAAGTAGATTAGACATTTCCCGCTTTCATAGATTAGCATTTCAATTCCACAATTTCAATTCTGCAAGTGTAGATTAGCATTTCATTTCTGCAATTTCATTTCAGCAAAATAGATTAGTCATTTCCTGCTTTCATTTCAATTCCGCATTTTCCTTTCAGCAAGATAGTTAGTTGCAGTTCAACCTATTTTAGTTTTGCAGGTACAAGAAAAAATACAAAAAGCAAGAAAAAGTATTTCCATTTCATGCCTCGTAGGAACAGAGATAAGACCAGAAAATTATTACCCAACACCCCCACCACATCACTGAGTCAACTTTCTCTTTTCTCTGGTGACAGTGAGCCAGAAGAACCTATAAGTGAACCTCCTGAGATATACGAAGATCCTATAGCAGAAGAAGAGTTAGAAACTATTCTGTCTGAAGCCATGGCTGAAAAACGAAATAGTAGAAGTGAAGATGAGAGAATAGAGGGTGCCTTTCCCATTCGAGAGACCAATGGAGACATGAAAATGAAAAACATAAGTCCCTCTGCACTACCTCATTTCCATGGTCTGACTACTGAGGACCCTAATACCTTCTTGTTTGAGTTTTTTTGTCCTTTGTCGAACTTATGACTAAGCTGAGGATGAGCAAAAGCTGAAACTCTTTCCCTCTACCCTCAAGGATGTAGCATTACGCTGGTTCATGGGGTTACCTGGAAACAATATCACCACTTGGGCTCAAATGCAACAAGATTTTAACACCAAGTACAGAGACTACTGTAGGTCCAAGGAAACTAAGGG
>APFE031681392.1:0-10721 GCA_000404065.3 Pinus taeda
CCGATACTCATCATCATTCCTCGTTCCTGCCTCACCTGTTGGTCATGTCCACTAGTCTCGAAGAGTTATCTTCTCATATATCTATTGACATGTCAATTTTTCCTGCCATTTTAAGCTCTTTCAACAAAGGGAACCTTTATCCCTTCATGGATTTATTGCAATGGGGTTGTCATCCGATTTGTAACCCTCCCTCGCCTAGGGGTCATGGGGGAAATGCCTTATATGAGTTCTACTCTGTTAGTTTTCCAAGTCAACGCTTACTTGTTATGAGAACGGTAAAACTCCGGTGTTCATCTATGTTGATCAATTACCAAATTCCCAGCATGGAATCTCTCAAGAAGTACTATACTTCGGTAATCTTGCATGGTTACTTGTGTACATTAGTGTGCCATTCATTTTTTTGTAGTGTGGTTTGGTGTGTGAGTTTTCAAACAACTTTGCTATTTACTATGCTTTCCTTGCTTTGAAGATGTTTGTGACTCTCCACATCAGTTTTGTTGATGGTGCTTGTCGTAGTACCCAGAACCTATCGTCCGTAGCGTGGGCTATTTATGACCCTCACGGTGATTTGATTGATCTTCAAGGTATTTGTTTAGGTTGCACAACTATCAAGTTTTCTAAATACAGTGCGGTCATCGAACTATTGTCAGAAGCCATTTCTCTTGACATTCGAGAGTTAGTTGTCAACCTAGATTCAGAGCTTGTCATCCTTCAACTCAACGGGAAATATTTCGTCAGAAACCCTCAAATAATGAGAATGTATCTCCGCGTTCGTCTACTGGAAAGGCATTTTGATTACATTACATATCATCATATTCCTAGAAGCATGAATACATTGACATATGGATTAGCTAATTATGTGTTAGATTGACATTTGTGAAACATGCGAAAAGATAAAACAAATCATTTGTACCATAGTAAGCAAGAAAATATAGCATATACATATATATATGGTGATAATGTTTGATACATTAAAACCCAAAAAAAATTATATGCCTGTCTAAAATAACATCGGCGGCTCATAGGCCTCATACATCTGTGGCACGTAGGCCTCAAAAATGTAAATGCTGGACCTAGTAACTAATTAGTGTGGTGATCGTGGTAGCATGACATGGCTCGTTCAACACGAGACAACAATCAGTGAATCTGATATGATACTCCCACTGTGTGTCTCTGGTACTGGTAAGGAATGTCTCGCATCCAAGCATACTCTGGGATACCATGAGTCAACCCCTCAATGTTCCTCACAATCTCCTCCTCATTTTCACTCCCCTCATTGTAAGGAGCGATAACATCAAATTGGGAGGCGACGTGCCTAGCTGTTGGGGATGTCACAGTAGGATGCTCTGGTCCAAAATCTGAATTAACAAAGTGAAATTTTATAAACACATATATATCAAAAACAATTAAAAAGTCACAAAATAAAAAAATTTGATTTTTTTCCTTCATCGTCAAAATCCTCCCCATCTGGCAGCGGCATGTCTGGACCTCCACAGAAGTTAGTGCCACTGTATAGACAGTCCTCCACGACAATCTTTTGTCATGGTAGCCATGAAAATAAGGTAGGCTTCTATGACATGTGTTGACCATCAGTGACCTTGGGTTTCAAATGACTCTAGAGGGCCATCCGTGGGTCACGTGGCACTGGAGGATCTACTTCAGTCAATTGGTACTGGAATAGTGGAAACTGTTCCAAGAAAAAGGTCACTAGTACGGATTCGAAGCAAAATTGTTTCAGATTCCCTACCTTAGCTTTGGCCAATTGGCGTTTTATGTTGACCTTCATGGCTTCCACCCAATTGAAGATCGTCGGTGCTGTGAATTCAATGGCATATAGCAATTTTGACTTTTTAGTCTCATGCATTGCCTGGGACCCCACCACTCTATTGATGGTCAATAGTAGCACTCTCAGTTTTAGATTTCAAACGATGGCAATATCAATCTTGCTACTCTTGGATTTGAGGGCTTCAGGGCAATGTTTGGCAAGAAACATGGATATGCTTGCCCAAATTGGTCGTGGCTCATATAAGTTGACTAGTTCCCCTCTCTGGGACAATCCTGTGATGAGATATACGTCTGAAGTTTCTAACTCTAGCTCTTGGTCACCAATGATGATTATTTCCCGATTTATGTCCCAGAGACTAATCAGGTATTGAAGAAACTCAGGTTAGGCTGACATCCTTGGTGTGAGAAAGAATTTAAGGAGCCCACAATGCCTTAAAGAGTTCAGGCAATTTGGATCATTCAGTGCCTCAGTGTCCGCATCCTTGTGCTCACATTCTTTCCAGCCTACCATTTTCAACAATTCTTTCTTGTAAAGACCATGGATTTAAGTCAATAATCATTTTTGACCCATAGTTTTCAAATTCCAACAGTGGTTTTGAGGGGAAATTAGTTTTTTCCCTATTCACGGCCCCAACACGCTTGTTTTAAAAATAATTGTGCTGACATTGCGATAGGCCGTTTTAATTACCCTCGGCCGACACAATTCTGTACCCGAAAGTCTTGTCGACCAAGGGTGATTTTTTTTGACAAATCCTCCCTTAAAAATCTTAGAAATGGTTAAAAATAGCAATACATGGTATGAAAGTGAAGCTTAGGGCTTTGGATCTTACCTACAACTAGCGGATCGACGAATGACCTCTCGGATCACCCATAATTTGTTGTTTAACAATTAAGGCAAAAGTGAGTAAAAAGTCTTTCACATCAAGGTAAAATACTAAATGGTAAAAAATATTTACTTTTCCTCCCTTTTATTCAATTTTTCATGAAATATTAGGTTTTGTAAATATTTTGACCTATTTTTCCTCAAGAATTGGATAATGCACTTTACCTTTTTTGCACAGTGGAAAGCATTTCATCCCTCACTCTAGTTCGGCCTTCACGCTTTCGGGGGCATCTGTTATATAGCATTTTGTCATTGTCCTTGTACTCTCGATTCCTTGATCCTAGAGGACCTCTATAGTGAACCCTACATGCTTTCCCTTCATGAATAAACTCGCATTGTGTCCCTCTTCATGAGTAGAACAATTCCCTTTTGCACCATTTCACCCAAATATTCTATTTTTCCGAGTTTACAAGGCCGATGCTAATGACCCTTGTCCTTCTCGCGCTGATATGCATGAATTAACATTTTCCCTAGCACAGACCATAGTGGCTGAGTTTTGTTCCAGTTGTGCTGGTCCTCTTATGGAAAGTTTTTTAAATAAGGACCCAAGGCTTCCAGCTGTAGAAGCTTCATAACAGATGTCTCGTAAATGGTTTAGCCAGATGGGGTCAAGGATGTCAATTTGGGCTCCTTTCCCCTATAAGGATGGAACTACCTCAAAAGATAAGACCTTATCCCATGAGAAGAGGAACCATCTCCCATCCATTCATGCTATATAAACGTCCCTTTTCCCAAGCACAAGCTAGTGTTGTAGTGTAAATATTGGTGTGATGGTGCTAATTAAGTTTGCAGTAAACAACAAGCTATTCATAGTTGTATCTCTCTAGTTGTGTGAGGGAGAAGTGTGAATTTGGTTTAGTGTGAAGCCTAAATGGAAGAGCCTCAAAACTATCATTGTTGAAGCCATCGTGGAATGCTAATGGAAGTGTGTGGGAACCTGGTTTTATCGAAGGAGAACGACGACATCAAGACAATGGTTGTAATTTCTTCTTGATTCAATATATATGAAACTATCAATTGATTTCCTACATGATGTGTAATCTGACATGTTCATGGCTTAATGTTTCCTAACTTGTTAAATAGGTTGAATTATAATTTTTCTATTATCACGATTGTTTTTTGTTGTTGTTTACTTGTTTCAGGTGTTTGAAGACGGAAACAAGAGATAGCTGGAGCAAGAAAGCAAGGTAATCACCAAACGGGATAAGAATACTAAGAGGTATCCCTCTTAATTGGTTCTAACCTAAGGAAATCTTCCATAGAATGTATCGGTTGTGGCTAGACCCATTATCAGGCTAGAGGAATCATTTGTGTCCGCACTCATAATTTTACTTCACCACACCTAGTCAATGGTATGCACTAACACTCCCTTCTAGGTCTAAAGGAGTGTTAAACGCCCTTCATGACCTGCGGGTCTACGTTAGCATGACCTGTTGGCCCTAAGGAGGGGTGTTAGGTAGCATGGGAACACTTTCAAACCCTAACATATGATTTATTTGTCATTTCTCCATCATTTTGACTAATTTTTGGGTGATTTTGTGTAGTTTTGGGGCCATCATCATGAGCCTATGGAGAGAAAGAGATCATGACAGTGAGGAACTACATATGCTAAATGATCCAACATGCATACTTTCTTTGTGAAGATGTGGCTTGATGAAGTATGCAAGGCTTGACCTGATGAAGGGTCAGGAAGAACTTCTGAGTTAGATAATCCAATGGTGGGATGAACACCAAGGGGTGTTCTGGATCGGGTATCAAGAGTTGTTGATCAACAGAGATGATATATACTTTCTGATAGGTTTTTCGTGTAGTGGTGCACCAGTGAACTTGATCGAAGATAGGACAGATCCACGAACCATGCTCGAGTTGGTCTAAACTCACTGCAGACCTGGCAGTGGTTTAGTGAGCATCATGGTCCCCATTGAGCAGATCAGGATAAGGCCCATGAGGGCCATTTTGTGGATGATCATGTGCTTGGTGGGGTCCAAGATTCCTCATGTAGCGACGAAGGTTCAACTATTACTTTCTATTGACTACTTACAACCTCAAATATACAACTAGTGTGAGGCAGTTCTTTACCAGCTAAAGGAAGAGTTGATAGCCTGTAAGACTCGTACCCAAATGAAATTTGTGTATGGTACTCTCATTGTGTCCTTATTTCTTGAGAGAGTTCCCGTGATGAGGCCACAAATGAGCTTGGGTCAGGCTGATCCTAGAGAACCAAGGAAACAGTGATGGGCTTAGCTAGATCCTCCTACTGGAGGGGGGTTTAATCCGACATTTATTTGAATATGACTTCTTTGAGTGGCTTAATGGCCAAATTATGATGATTGATGACTATGCTTATGAAGGCATGGACTTTATAGGAGATCGAGATTTGATGCTGCAACCTGGTAGTCATTAGGGGCCTCAAGGTAAGAAGATTTCTTAGAGTACTTAAAGTATTTTTTAACTTTTTAATGTTTATGTAATGTTTTTGATTTTATAGATGAGCAAGTGCTAATATGAAGCGCTTGATTGACGAATATGTGGCACCAGTGCGACTTGTGGATATGCCTCGCTAAGCAAGGCAAGGGGACCAACTACCTGGAGCTGGTGCGGGTGTGGCGGCTTCCTAAGATGGAGATGATGTGAAGAGTCTATGAAAGGTTTTGAGGAAATTCAAAGGCCTGAGCATGGGTGTTCCTCCTCTTCCCATGAGGGAGATTCCTTCCCATTTGCAGCGACACACCGTCCATTTGCTTGAGTGATTTCTAGTTCCTCTTAGGAGGTTAGCTACAGTCTTTTTTAGATTTAATGAGTAGTAGACTCTTAGCAATAGCATGGGTTAGCCAACAGGTGTTATAAAAAGCCTTAATAGAGCTATTTTGCACTTAAAACATCCAAGTTTTGGGAATTTTCTGATGTGAAACACTGGATTTGACACACTGAGAGAGAGACAGAGAGAGAGAGAGATTGACACTTTTATGATGTAAATATTTTTTAATGTTTTTGTAAATTTTTAACTATGTAAATATTTACTTTCATGCATGTATCTATAATAAACAAGAGAGATGTCAATCTAATACATAGTTTACTAATGAGTCAGCAAATGCATTAAATTCTCGAGGAATGTGTTCATATGTAATAAACTCAAATTGGCATTCTAAGAGTTGTACCTTAAATAATGACGTAACAATATTGGATTTCAAATGTGATAATGATTTTTCAATTTCATAACAACAAGTTGAGAGTCTAACCTGAACGCCAACATTAGGGGAATTTTGAGGTCTAAAATGGGCCTCCTAAGAAAAATCTACAACCAAAATAAACTTTATAAGAACCAATAGGATTCAAGATGATGATGTCAACCATGGAGGATGATTCACCATTTTTAGAGTAAAGGGGTAAAAAGATAAAAAAAAATAATAAAATAATAAAACTATTTTTTCAACTTGTATTTCAACTTATCTCCTTAAGGTTTTATTCAAATTTTTAGAGGGAGTGCTCGTTGTATGAAAAATTTAATTCCTTATCCAAGGAGTACCCATGTTGGATAATTTCGATGGACACTACTATAAGAAAAATGAAAAATACATGAAAAAACATGTTTGCAATCATGTTTTTAATGTATTTCTCATTTTTGTGTAGTAGGGTCTATCGAAAGTATGCAACATGGGTACTCCTTGGGTGAGGAATCAAATTATGCATCCAAAAAATGTTTTCACTTGAAATTTGAGTAAACCCATAAAAAGATAAGTTGAAAATATAGTTGAAAAAATTGTTTTTCTTTTTGCCCTCTAAAATTTGATGATGTAATCTAATCTTATTTTATTATTTCCACTATTATTTTATGATTTCCTCACGAGGCCCATTTTACACCTAAAAAATCCCCTAATGATTGGAGATGTCCCAAGATGACGCTTTAGTGAGAAGTGATATTATAGACATATACTTAGCAATACTGTTGGTGGTGGTGCCAAGAAAGACTCCCCCGAAACAAAGTAGTTTTAAATTAGGTGTGTAAATGACCCAAGCAATTGATGCAATGTGTCATGTGTGATGACTGGCACCATCTTCATATCCTACGTATAGTAAGGGTGATGAAGACATCTGCACAACGAGAAACATATATGAGACAAATACTCGCAAAATTGCAAAAATCCATTCATAGCAAAAAGAGAAAAAACTTATAAATACATAAAATTACAAAGCTCATGCCTAGTGCAATACTAGGCATAATACTTTTTCAGATAGAGCCCATTTCGGGGCTCAGCGATGGCATTCCTTCACAGTCTTGAATTTCATAGGAAGCTTTTGAGAGGGCTCTAGTGATCACATATGGACCAATCCATAATCATTGAAGCATTCATGCCCCTAAGAGGTCATGTTTCTAATCATAGAGTAAAACAAGATTGTCTTCTTGGTAAGAATGAGGCTTGACATTTTTGTCATATTGGGATTTGACCTGACACTTATGGGCTTCGAGTTCTAGTGTGGCATCTCAATGGGTCTCATCCAGCTGATTGAGATACATCAAGCATTCTTCTTCGATAGTGGTGTCGGGCAAGAGTTCAAAAATGAGTTTCAATGAAGTAATCTGGCACTTGATATGTAGTACCACTTCTAGGCCATAAGTGAGTTGGAATAGTGTAAAGCAAGTAGCAGTTTTGACCGAAGTTCGGTACACCCACAATGGAGGATATAACGTACTATGCGAGTGAGTTTTGTAGTGACACTATTCTACAGTATCTAAGTAAGTTCACACAAGCTCTTTATCAACTTGGTGGGGTTGGTGTTAATGTTGTAGAAGCTAACTTGGTAAGCCTATCCCTACTAGGCCTTACCAAGAACTAACGAGAGGGAGAAACTACCAATTTTGGAATGCTTATGGTCTCATTTGGTACATGAGGAAATAAGGTGGAATACTAGCGATGGGACTTCATCCAAGGGCAAGGATGAAGAAAAAATTGCATTGGTTGGAAGGGGAAAATGGAATAAATCACAATCCAAACCAGAATCTAGCCAAGCGGGCAAGAAGAAATATTTGTCCAAAATTAAATACTTCCACTGTCACGAATTTGGACACTATGCCACGAAGTGTCCACATAAAAATCCGAGCAAGAAGAACTTAGAAGGAGGAGTAGGTGAATCTTTTTCTTCACAGTTTGAGCTTTACTTTACCCTTATCGCATGCATGGTAAGAAAAATGATGGGGAGTGTGTGGTAATTGGACTCAAGTGCATCGTTTCACATGACAGGGTGTAGACAATTTTTTAGTGACCTAGAGGAGGAAGACTTGAAAATGCACATCGAGATGGGGGATGACAGAAGGTACAATGCAGCTAAGATTTGTATATTCATTTTTCAAAGGGATTTGGTCACCCCTCTTAGGTTCAAGGATTTCATCTTCATTCTCGGCCTAAATAAAAATATCATCTCCTTTGCAGTTTTGAAAAACTGTGGTTATGATGTGATCTTTAGAAAAGGAAAAGCATTATTAAGTCACATAGCCATGGGATAGGTGAAGCAAATGAGGGTTCATGTGAAGAACCTGTATAAGCTATATGTGGAAGACTATGTTGCATTAAGCACTAAGGTGGAGAAAGTGCGGAGTTGCGATGTTGGTGAACTTTGGCACACAAGACTTGGTCATTTGCATCATGGCGCCTTCAAGATTATGCAACAAATAACCACTGGCCTCCCTAAATGAGCACTTGACCAACAGGATGTATGTAAAGTGTGTACCTTGGGGAAGTACACAATATCCACATTCCATGATCGGGAGAACAAAGCACATGCAGTCTCGGAAGGGATCCACTCTGATGTATGTGGAGCTTTCTCGACAGCCTCCACTGCCAAACATAAATATTTTGTAATTTTTATTGATGACTTCTCGCAGAAGTGTTGGATCTTGATCATACAGAAGAAAGATGAGACATTCTCCAAGTTGATATAATTCAAGGCACTGATTGAGAAAGAAATCAACAAGAAGGTGAAGACTCTCAACAGCACTAGTGGAGGTGATTTTGTGTTGAGTGAATTCAAAAATTTCTATGTGAAAGAAGGAATTTGACAAGAGTTGACAACACTCCACAAAACAAAACAAAATGGGGTGGCTAAAAGAAGGAACCATAGCATTATGGGCACCATGAGGGTTATGTTGCATTATAAAGGCCTACCACTATATTGTGGGTAGAGGCATGTGACACAACTGTCTATTTGCATAACCAAATACCTTGTTTGATTCTCGGCATGATTACACCGATGAAGGTTTTTTCGGGGAGAACGTTGGATGTGTCGCTCTTCAACATTATGCAACAAATAACCACTGGCCTCCCTAAATGATAACTTAACCAACAAGATGTATGTAAAGGGTATACCTTGGGGAAGTAGACAAAATCCACATTCCATGATCGGGAGAACAAAGCACATGCAGTCTCGGAAGGGATCCATTCTGATGTATGTGGACCTTTCTCGATAGCCTCCACTCCCAAACATAAATATTTTGTAATTTTATTGATGACTTCTCACAGAAGTGTTGGATCTTGATCATGCAGAAGAAAGATGAGACATTCTCCAAGTTGATATAATTCAAGGCACTGATTGAGAATGAAATCAACAAGAAGGTGAAGGCTCTCAGGAGCAATAATGGAGGTGATTTTGTGTCGAGTGAATTCAAAAATTTCTATGTGAAAGAAGGAATTTGACAAGAGTTGAAAACACTCCACAAAACAAAACAAAATGGGGTGGCTAAAAGAAGGAACGATAGCATTGTGGGCACCGTGAGGGCTATGTTGCATTATAAAGGCCTGCCACTATATTGTGGGTAGAGGCATGTGACACAATTGTCTATTTGCATAACCAAATTCCTTGTCTGATTCTCGACATGATTACACCGATGAAGGTTTTTTCGGGGAGAATATTGGATGTGTCGCTCTTCAGGATTTTTGGAGCCTCTTTCTACCACCATGCCTCCAATGAATCAAGGAAGAAGCTTTAGCCAACAATAGAATTGGGGGTTTTTATGGGTTACACAAAAAATTCTCAAAACTATTATGTGTACTTGTCATCCCTCATAATGAAATTTGTGTGAAGGGATGTAAAAGTTGATGAGGAGAAAGCAATGTGGTGCTCTCTCGAGAAGGAGCTCCACATCCCACTAGAAGAGGAGATTTTAGCTACAAAGGAGGAGACTCACAAATTTGTGGGGTAGCCACAAATTGAGGAGCTGAGAGTGGAGACATCCACTCAAGAAGAACCATTCAGAGAAGGTAGAAAAAGGACCAAGCAAACTAATATACTTGTGCAGGATGCAAGGGAGAATGTGGGAGATCCTTCAAATTTGCGTAGGAAGAGAAGGTCATGATTGATACACTGGCTACATGGCTCTAATGACTAATCTTGTTGACACTGAGTCATCATATTTGGAGGAATCAATAGAGAAACCTGTATGGGTTGATGCAATGGTGGAGGAATATGAATCCATTGTAAAGAACAGTGTTTGGGAAGTGGTCCTAAGAAAAGCTAATAAATTTGTTGTGGGTTCAAGATGGACCTTCAAGGTTAAGTAGGTAGTAGACATAAGCATATAGAATTTTAAGGCCATATTTGTGGCTAAGGGATAGTCTAGGGTTGAGGTAATTGACTATGAGGAGACCTTTGCTCATGTAGTAAGGTACTCATCCATTAAATCAATTCTTGCATTCTCCATGAAGATGGGGTGGAAGACCCACTAGATGGATGTAAAAAAACATTTCTCAATGGGGTTATTGAGGAGGAGGTGTACATTGAGAAACCACAAGGTTTTGAGACATTTGATGGGGAGTCTCATACGTGCAGACCCAAGCGAGCATTGCACGGTCTCAAACATGTACATCGTGCTTAGTACACCAGGATCAATAACTATCTCATTGGTTTGGGCTTCAAAAAAAGTTACCAGATGAAAACCTATATCACATCTTGGTAGAAGCTAAATTGCTTATTATTGTCTTATACGTTGATGATTTGATTTTAACTAGTGATGAGCAACTGATCAGATATTGCAAGGAGGACCTTGTAAGAGAATTTGAAA